>VOPJ01008798.1:0-55216 GCA_014673585.1 Semibalanus balanoides | reverse complement strand
CCAGCGGAGGAGGAGACGGTGCCGCCGGGCTGACCGCCAGCGGAGGAGACGGTGCCGCCGGGCTGACCGCCAGCGGAGGAGGAGACGGTACCGACGGACTGACCGCCGAAGGAGGAGCCGGTAACGCCTTGTAGGTCGATTGCAAAGAAATCGCCTTTAACTTGGGCAGGTACTCATTTGCTTCATTTTACAACTTACAATTGAAAAACTCGTAAATTGTCATGCTTATGTTAGCAGGTACGGGCATGTTGCATGGCAAATAGCAAGTAAACTTAAAGGGACGGAACAGGTGCATCCCTTGATGGTCTAACGATGGTGCTTCATGCATGCTAATTGATTTTTAATTGCATGTTGTCCATTGTATTCGTCGCGCGATTTTTTTTACCCTAGCTACTTTACCTATATTCCTTCTAAAAACACCGTTTCTTATAGCCAGTTTGATTTTCGCCTATCCTTATTCCTTACACAGAACATGATGCACTAATTGCGCCAGCCTATGTCTCCGAATCGGACGTATAATATGCTGTCCGTCGGTGTCATTGGTGGGAGCTTGTTAGTGCAACGCAGAGTTATCCTATCCTCTATTCACGTTCCGGTATTTTTCCCTGTAAGGTCCGAGATCCTATCCAACCTGAATCCTGAAGGACCGTGCGTCATCCAAACACCTCTGGAGATGATCCACCACTTGGCACAGGAGCTCGCACGAAAGGAGACCGAGTTGAAGCGCAGTAGTGCTGCCGAGAAGGTGCTCCGCCGACGGCTCCAGCAGGGCTTAGCTGCGCGCGAAGGGGCTCCGGGAGCAGAACAAGGCAATGCGCACCCAAAATGTCGCTCTCCAGGCGGCCTCCTCTCAAGCGAGTGCCCTCGCCGCCAGCGGCCCTCTGATTGCCGCACAGCACCGGGCCCTGGCCGCGGGTAAGCGTGTCCGCTGGTCCGACCAGGACGTTGGAAGAGCCCTGGGTCTGCCCATCCTCTCGCGACGGGCGTACCTGAATGTAAGAGAATCTATGAAAATCCCGCTATCGTCGTTCAGCACCTTGGCGCAGTGGACCCATCATTTCCGCAGGGTTCCAGGGATGATGGATTCGGCGATGTGGGTGCTTGAAGCGACCGCAACTGATATCAGCGACATGCAGAGGCTTCGTGTGATCGCCAGAGCAGAGGTGCAAAATCTTTCGCACTCGCCCACGTAAGACACGCGAAGTTTTTTTTACCACTCCAAAAATATTTCAAAAACAGCGGCTGAGCCCAGGCTGAGCACTGCAGAAATCTTACGCTCAAAGTGGGTGACCCTATTCCTTCACCATTGCGACTGTGACCAAGTGCGCGCACATTGTTGTGACCATCAGGGCTGCGGAGTCGGAGTCGGTCGGAGTCGGTAGTTTTGGCCGGAGTCGGAGTCGGTAAAATTTTGAACCCGACTCCGACTTCCCGCCTGGCAGGGTGTGGCACGTATGGGCATCGCACTTTTCAAGAAGTATTTTTTTTAAATATGGATCACCAATGGCGATGTCTTTAACATAAATTTTCAGTCCTTGGAATTCCCTTCACTTAAAGCTTTATTTCCCATACCTGAAATTTTTAATAGATAATGTGTGGTATCAGATTAACCATGGACGTAAATAGACAACTCCTATACTCAGGAAGTCTTCGGTCGCAGTCAAAATGCCACTTCCAAGGACTTTTGCTGATGGAATCATAAGAAATCGGTTGATTTTCAGTAACCAATTCCAGCCTACAAGCAAATTTTAAGCTTGTCAAAGCGGAGTTAATAATTCCCTTCTTTTTTGTTGAGCGATAAATATTAAACCCTTATTCACACAAATGAAGTATTACTTGAAATCGACAAATTAATACCTTAACCTATATTGCCACTATTTTCAAGTAAGTTGTTCCAAAGGAATACCCATATTTCCACAAAATGGGAGTTAATCATTTGAAATCGACAAGACGAGAACCTAACATATATGTTTAAAATCGTCCACAATTTTTGGGCAATTACAACTGTCCCCCTTTCGAAAGATATTGCAAATTTAAAGTTAATAAGCGTTCCACCCTTTACACGACCGGTACTTGCAAGGTGCCTTGGCAAATAGACTTTGGTCCTTATAAATGATATTTTTGGTTTAATGAAAATTAATTGGAAAAAATGGTAATTATTGTTGTGCTCTACTTTCTTTGGTGAGTAATTTGTCCCGTAGATTCCCCTATCTAATTAAACATTGCATGAGGGTAGCCTCAAATTAGCAAGTTAAACGATGCACTTATATGGTGGGTTCTTTAAGTAGGTTTTTGCCCGACCCTCAATTTAAAAGAAACAATATATATATTTATTTTGACATTAAGAATTTTGGATAGCTTTTTGTTTCTTGGTGTATATAAACTTAAGCTTTTTGTAATAATGAAAGATAAAGTTCATTTTCCCCCAACAAAAATACAACAATAAAACAACGGGAAAACTAATCAGAAGCTCAATCGAATTGCATTTGGGACAACACGCCCACTCGATCTTAATTTAGTGTCAAGCCGGAATTTGTGTTCACGGACATTGTCCAGAGTTGGAAATAAATTTGGCAACACCGGCGGCAAGAATATGGCGCTTCTCAAATAGTGTGATGGGAGAAAACTGGTCCCCATTGGAAGTTTTCAATAAGTATATGTACTTAATTTTTTAATTGTTTAAAAAAAAACTAGAGTAAAGGAAATTATTTTATTTTTAAACCCAAATTAAATCATTGTTATAACACAACGGAAGCCTAAGAAATTGTTGCTAACAACAGAAAATAAAAGGTGGTAATTATTTCACTTTTATATAAGCCGTTCCACACTTTTTAGCGAACCGGTTTACTTGGCAATGTACCTCACTTTTTTGTTTCCCATCAAACTGCGGGCTTTTTGCCCGTAAATGCTACTAACGCAAATGGGAGTTGAAAATATATTTTTGCGTTCTGTTTGTTTCGATTATATGCCACCGACGCCTCTACAGAAAGAATGCCATTTAAAAACGTGGAAAACCTAAAATTCAATAACTCATTTGCAAATAATGTATCGTCCTTTTGCCGCATAAAATGGTGTTGCAAGACATCAATAAATGTTCTTACTCCAAATTAACCTAACTTTTTTTTTCTTGAAAAATGATGAATTATAAGAACCATTGCCGTATATAAAGATTTTGGGACGAATCTACAATCGAAGTTCTAAGATATAAGCAAATTTATGGATGGCGTTAGATTCCCAGCTATCCAGCGGGGCTTGGGTTGAAGGTCGGAGTCGATCTCGGAGTCGGAGTCGACTCCGGAGGGTCGGAGTTGGAGTCGGAGTCGGAGTCACCTGACAACCGACCGACTCCGCAGCCCTGGTGACCATTGCGTGAAGATATACCTTCAAGTATCAAGCGTCATGCACATTTTCCTTCATGTGGTGTTTACCGACGAGCTGCCAAAAACATCTTCTGCTTTGAAGGTCGTGGCAGCCGGCAGGTTTTGTTTACATCTGAATCTGTGTTGAAGATCTGTGTGTTGAAGAAGATCAAGGCTGATTTGATTTTTTCCAGGCTTTCATTGTGTTTTTGTTGATAATCACTTGATACGATGAGGTCTAATGAAATAGTAATTTGTGGATATTGCGATATTAACTCTTCTTCTAATTCTGGCCCTTCACCTTGGAAAGGAAAACCAAAATATATAAAACAGCACGTTCAATAGAAACCTAAGAAGCAGTTGTCGAAATTTGGAGCAAAACCTCGTGTACGAAATCAGCTTTGGGATAAATTTTATCTTCTCAGGCAGGTGCAGACGCAACAGGTAAGATGATTTCCAGGCTGGGAGTTGGGACCTGGGCAGGGGCGTAGTTTCTCAAGAAAGGTTGGGGGCGGGGAGGGGGACTTATCCAGAAAAAAATCACTTAAAGAATCATCAAAACCCACACAAATTCAGATTTCTCCCGGATTTTACCCACTTCCACATACTAGTTGGGGGTGCTGAAGCCCCCTCAACTGAATAGAAAACTTCACCCCTGGACCTGGGTCATCTTTTATTCTGGCTATTTTTTAGGGCTGGTCCAAAAAGATGGAAACAAAACAGTGCAGATGTTTCTCCATACAAGTTAGGGCAAGTTGCTGGCAAAAAAATGCTTTGAAGTAACGTACAAATCCACAAAAATACCTACAGATTTCTCACGGATTTGACCCACTTCCACATCCAAGTTGGGGATGCTGAAGCCAAGCTAGAGTGGGGGGGGGGGCTGTCGCGGTTCGTTAGTAGGGGTTCCCGGAGGGCTCCAAAAAAACCTTTTTAACAACGTTCACTGAAAGGGTGGTGGGGGGGGCAAAAATCCCCGTAATGTATTTGTTCGATGATAGCTGAAAAACTTGCTTGCAGCGCCTCCAAATTTGGCACAACTGTTAAAGCATAAAATACCCATATTTACATGACCTCTTGTCATCCATCTCAGGTCAGGTCACCAGGCCAGGTCACGTGATCCCACATACAAAGAAATTACGGTCGTACCAGAGCTAGGTACATATTTGGGCCGATCAGTTTTAAACTTTCATGATTTCATAAGGACATAGGGTACCTATAATTTTTATCTCTGATTTACAATATTGCTGACATAAGGGCGAGTCAATCTCGTAACCCCATTATAAGTCAATGGGAAATATTCAAATGCTACCTTTTAAGCTCATACCCATGATGTTGGTCAAATCGCTTTCATTTGTAAACATAGGCCATTATTGATGAACTCGGTGCATTTGTTGTTCAATAACCCCTACAGGGTCATTCGAGGTCATCTGAGGTCACCATCACTGTTTTTACAATAACTCTCGACAGAATGAAGACTAATAAGTGAAACTTGCACGAATGTGTTTGTCTCGTCGAGACATGTCTCCCGCTGAAAACGAAATATAACATGGAACTTGGGTCACCACTTGACCTTGACCTGAGGTAAAAATTATTAGTTGACCTAAGCTGGTCACATGAATATGATTTGAAGTGTCTTGACGAGACAAACGCGATGACGTCAAAATCATTACTTTTTTCATCGGGGTTAGCTTTATGCCATTTTCCCGGAGATAGATGCCGGGGAGGGGGCGAGGAGTGAGGGGCCTGGGGTTGGCCTCCCATGGGACCCCCTCCACTCGGAGGCAGGGGATTTGATCCGGGAGCCTATCCCCGGGAATCGAACCCGGGGCCGCCGCGTGGCAATCGAGGACATACCACGGAGCTACCAGCTCCCCACAAAATCATTACTTTATTGTCACTAGGCAAATGGTTATTTGCAAAATATTCCTTACGTTTTTTTTTTTAACTTTAGTTGAACTTTTGACTTTGAAACCTACTGCGCTGCCTCATATTTCTGTATGCTATTTGACTATGATTGCTACAAATTCACTATTCTTTTTTCTTCAGATGGTACAACAGCATCCACGGCAGGCGATGTGCGCCTGGAAAGCGAACAACGGGAGTCGGAGGTGGATGACCCTAGCCTCGAAGGTGAGGAAATATAACCTATCAAACTAGTCCATGGAGCCACGGTATGCTATCCGATTAGGATATCGGAGTCGGAGTTTTTGGATTTAATAAAATGTTGAGGGAACCGATATCGAATCCAAGATCATCAGCAACGTTTTGTAAAGAATGCCTAACTACACAAGGATCACAAATTTGTCTCCCCAATTTTGTAGAGAGGTTCAACTGATTGATAAGATTCAAAACTTATGAACCAGACATGTGCCGAGGCCCAAAAATGGAATCCAAGATCCACAAGATTCCAGCGACAACCGATTTTCCACGATCCAGGATCCACATGATCTCACGATTTTTCTCCTTCAGGAACCAGGATCCACGGGATCCTACCAAGCTTTTTTCCAGGATCCAAGATATACAGGATCCCATAACAAAATAATCCTACAGGATTCAGAATCCAACATGATCCCGTACCTATCTTGAATCTTAGGGATCCCGAATCCCGGATATTTTTATCTTGGCACATGTCTGATCACCACATGTACATATTACACTATTGACATTGAGTATGGAAGTTTTAAAGCATGAAATACATGCATTCTTTTATATATATATAAATCTCCACAAAAAGTGAAATATGCATAACAAGATGCCAAAGATTCCACGACAAACTGATTTTCCAGGATGCCAAGTTCCACAGGATCCCACAACAAATTGATCCTGCAGGATCCAGGATACAATAAATTCTTAGATCTTGGATTTTTAATTTCGGCACATGTCTGTTCTGAACCCATAATTTTATATTTATAGTAAATATATTATTTGTTTTAAATAGAAGTGGCAGGTTCTTGAGTGTGTCGCTACATATTGTTTAGAGATATAGTAGACGCCACTTATTAAGCCCACGGTTAGTACGCCCAGCAATTTATTATGCCCAAGTTTGCCTGGTACGGAATTACACCATATTACCATAACGACCATATTAGGAATTTCGGATAAAGCGCCCATCGGTTATTAAGCCCAGAAATGCTCGGTCCTAAGGTGGGCTTAATAAGCGGTGTCTACTGTACTTCAATGTGGACTTTTAGCGCTGAATTCTTCGTATCCGAAAAGTGTGAATCAGTGCCATCGAAAAATGTTCTGGGGTCTCATATCCACCGTTATATTTTGTCGCGTGACCCGTTGAAATGCGTTGTGAAATTCAGAAGACGAAAACAATGGATGCGTCACCTGTCTCTATGATCCATGCACAATGCAAATACTTGGTAACTGTCTACTGAAAATGTCAAATTTATATCGTCTTCGTGATCTTCTTGCCTCTTGCCAAGCTCAGTCACCCATATCTCAGTGAATCGCTATTTTTAGTGAGAGGTTACATGGTTGGAGCTAAGTTAACGCACTTGGCGCTGGCTATTTGTTATCAACTGTTGTATGTCTCATCTCAGATGTTGATATCTCTTAACGCAATGCAACTTGTTTTCCTCTCGTTGCAGACGCAAGAGCTGCATCAACACCGGGTGATTTGCGTCCGGAAAAAGAGCCAGTGGAGTCGACCTCGAAGTCGAAGGTGAGGAAATATGAGCTGCTGCGACCACCTACGATGTCCCGGTCCGATCTCTTACGCCCTCTTGTCTTACACAAACTTTAATTAGATAACGGCGCTAGATCATATTGTGTAGCATTATATTTGTAACGCAACAAATGAAGTGTTCAAAAACCGAAAGTAAAATTTGATACTATTTTGATTTTTGAGCATCAATGAAGGAATAATTTAGGTACAAAGCTTAGAACTCGGTTGCCGAGCTGGAGGCCCGGGAACGGTGCGGCGTTTGCCGTTTTTTTGTTGTTGCAATTTTCGATTTGGGTAATTTTACTGAGCCTTTTTTGGTGCAATTACTGGACGCGCCGTCACTGGCTAATAAACTCTGATACCAATTACCATTAACTGCGACTCACTTTTAAAATGATGTTTAAAAGAGATATACATATTGCTGAGAGTTGTGACTTAAATTACGTCTTGTGTTCGTGACCATCTTGACACTTTTTGGTGATCGCGTTCGACGAGCTCAGTCTCGACAGCAGGGTTTGCTACGACCAGGCCCGTGACGTAGTGTTAGGAGCATCCAAGCTGCAGCTCGTCATGGTCCGAGGCCTGACCGCTGCGTGGAAGCAGCCCATCTGGTACGATTTCGACCGGCCAATGACTTCGAGCTTCGAGACATCATCTCTCGGCTGGAGACTATCGGCCTGAAAGTGACTGCCGCTGTGAGCAACATGGCCACTATCAAAGAGCGGCTGTGGACCGAGCTGGGAGTCACCAGCGCCTTCAGCGACGCGCCTCTCCCAACATGGTTCACGAACCCAGCAGACCCAACAAGGTGTGTCTGGTACAGATATAGACAGCTACAGATACAGCTAACGAATCAATTCATTTGCTTTTGTTTAGTACACGCCTGGAATGGACGCAATGTTTGTCTCATATCTAATAAAGAACAGTATGCTTTTAATATACCCGAGCTTTACTTCATTGGATTGCACTTTTGTCAAATATGTTTTAGTCGTGCTGTTTCCTTTCTTCGTAGTTGTTTTGTGGAGCGAAGAAATCCCGCCTGGTTTTCTCATTTTCGTCACTTTTACTTTAATTTTGGTTCTGCCATCGCCTGCATAGTCCTTGCCGGGCCGAAACGCAGAGAACTGGTTCTTCTGTTGTATTATTGCGGATCTTAGCACTAGCATATTGTCGTTGATTAAAGGGATTATACGAGTTTCCGTCCTGGAAGGAAATGCACTCTTTTGCAGTTGTATGTGCTTAAAACACGTTTAAGACATGATGAGAGTGACCTCGTTGCGCATTTAATCCATTAGTCAGCAATTATCAGGCTTAAACTTTGACATTTTCAAGACTTGTATCTGATAAACGAGTACGTTTGATCGGGATTTACTGACACCACTTTTAATATCTGCGTATCCTGGGCGGCGCATAAGCCGGGCGTAAGTGGGCACACGGTAATTAGAGACGGCTTGACTGTCTAGTACCATCAAACAAGTACTGCAAAAAGTACGCGGTGCGATCACCGAACACTTTGAACGTCTCTTACGTAAAGAAGATGCATTTTCCAGGAAAAAATAGTGGTAACCGTGGCCTTCTAACCACCTTTATAAGTACGTTTTACTATGTAACTCAATTATTCTGGGAAAAACCCGTATAATCCCTTTAATATCAATTGCCTTTAGAATGTGGATGGGGCGCCCCTATCGTTGTTCTTTTCACAGGTTACAGGGGAAAAAACGTACAAGTGCAGCACGCCACAAATCGTCCCGGAAGACCCACGCAATGGGACAAACAGAACATCTGCGTATTTTGTTTGGTCCCTAAGAGCAAGCTGGCACGCCATATCATGCGCAAACACAAAGACGAGCTGGAAGTGAAGGAGATCTCTTCACTTCCAGTAGGTTCCAAAGGGAGAAGAGAGATGTTTCAAAACATCATAAACCGTGGAGACTTCATGTTCAATACAAATGTGCTAAAGAAGGGACGGGGGACGATCATCCCATGGAGGAGGCCTTCCCGCGGGAGTGGGACGGGAACGGAGACAATGCTTCCCTGCATAAAGTGCAGGGGCTTTTTATCAAGAAAAAGCCTCTTCAAACACAAGTGCCATGCTGCCAAACAGCATCCCGGAACGCGCCTCCAAAGTACGGCAAAAATGATGCTCCCGACCAAGGCTATAGAACAACAGGTTGTCTCGTTCCTATGTCACCAGGTCTGCACTAGATTCTAGGTTTTATACCAGCCTCTACACTAGATTATAGGTTTTATTCCACATATGTGTGTTGATAATACATCCTAGTGTACAAATAAATCAATTGAGTATGTCTTACGAAGAACTTAACCAATAATGGATATCGCTTTGTACTGAATTCGAAGAGCGAAATCCCAGATACAAAACGAAATATCTCACGTCTTGGCGTATGAAGCTGTAATAATGTGCCCGAAAACAGACAGTTTATATTTCAAACACTAAATATATGGTTCATCACCGCACGGAAACCACCATATTGCCAGATGTTTAGATTGCGTTGAGTCATCGGTGTTGTGCGCATAACGGTAACACAAGCTTGCATGGGCCACCTTCGCTTTCTCCCCGGCGCGCCGCTGATTAGCCGGTATGGGCTGCAATTGGTGGCCAATAAGAGGCGATATTTGACGCCTTCATACCGTCAGATAAGCTGAAAGTGACCCCTATTGGAAGGCGTGACGGGTTCCATAAAACAATTTATTGAGCAAAAATTTAAGTCAATTTTGCCAAAACGACCCCAGATATGAATAGGCCAAGGCTTAGGCATCACATTTGTGTATCATCTTCTAAACGAATTATTTTTAAAATGTTTGAAATTGCGACCCGAAATACCACCTGTTTTCCCATAGGCCAACATGTAAAGCCGGCTCGCTGTAGAAGTGGTGACGACACAGCTTCAAGTGTTGCCAGGCAAATTGAGGGGGGCTGCTCCCGTCTATCCAGTCGAATCAGGTAATGTCACTTAACTATTTACAGCCCAGGAGTACGAGCCTCATGATGATTCTTGCCGGTTCATTGCTGCAGGCAAGGCTATAGAACAACAGGTTGTCTCGTTCCTACGTCACCAGCTATACACTAGATTATAGGTTGTATACCACATATTTTTAGTATACTCGTAGTTCTACACAATAAATCAATTATATTCTTACGAAAAACTTAACAATAATGGTGTGCTGAATTCGAAGAGCGAAATAATGCAAAACGAAATATCCATTTGGTATGAATTGTTGTAAAATAGTGAAACAGACATTTAATATTTCAAACATTATGGTTCATACGAAGAAACCACCCATATTGCCAGATGTTGATTAGTTGAGTCACGGTGGTTGCCATGGTAACACAAGCTTGCATGGCACCTTCGCTTCGTCGGGCGCGCTGTTAAGCGGTATTGGCGCATTGTCAATAAAGGCGAAATCTGACGTCTCATACCGTCAGATAAGCTGAAAGTGACCCCTATTGGAAGGCGTGCCGGGTTCCATAAAACACTTTCTTGTGCACAAATTTGACTCAATTTTGCCAAAACGACCCCCGATATGAATAGACAAGGCCTAAGGCATCACATTTGTGTATCATCTTCTGAACGAATTATTTTAAAAATGTTTGAAATTGCGACCCGAATACCACCGGGCCGCGAAATCGCATCACCGAAATGTCGCGATGTTTAGAAAATGTGTTAGATACGATGGCTACCTGGTTATTACAGAATAGCATGAAAGTGAATGCGACTAAAACCGAATTAATAGTATGTGGTGATCGAAAACAGCTGTCTCGCATAAAAAAATGCCGTCCATCCTCGTTCTGGGCGAACAACTGGAGTCCGCTTCACATGTTAAAAACGTTAGGTGTTATTATGGGATCAGAAACTTATCGTGGAGCTTACACTAAAACATATCTCGCAGCGCGTGTTATGGGAGTTTTTAGTTGGCTTAGCCCATGCAAAGCATGTACTGCCTCATGATGTCATGCCTCGACTTATTGATTCGGCTTGTCACGTCACACGTGCCACGCATTCAGGTATACGGAACTGTAAACGTGAAATGTTAGTGTGATGCAAAAGATCTATAACTTCTCTCGAAGGCTTATCTGGAATAGGCGCAATACGACCACATTCAGATGTTCTGAGTCTCTTCAATGGCCTAATTCGCGTCAATTGTAGCCTATTTCGATTGTGTATGTACACAAGAGTCACACATCTGATATCCGTCATCTTTTGTCACTCCGATATCGATGTCATTCCTCAAATGCTCGATCGTGTTGTACACGTCCAATCGACCATTTGACTGAGCGGCCGAAGAAACAACCACGGTAAAAAAACATATGTTTATCGTTCTAGTCACGTTGTACAACAGTTATCCATGATCAGATAGGATTGTTCTGATGTGATTAGTGTGCAGTCTTTTAAGAAAACTGGCCAGAGACAGCTTAGTTGCATCGATTTAACCATTTTAATTTTATATTGCATTCTTTTTATTTTATTTTAGTGGCATTCTTATTATCATGTTTCAACTACACATCGTCTCATCCACTTGTGTTTTATACGTGCATGCACTTCTTTTACATGTAAAAGTGTGTCTTCTGTGTATGACAATGGCCGTAGAATAACCCTCAAGTGTTGAATTGTCAGCTGAAGTGCAAATACAAAATACCAAAATACAAAATACCTGTTTTCCCATAGGCCAACATGTTAAAGCCGGCTCGCTGTAGAAGTGGCGACGACACAGATCAAGTGTTGCCAGGCAAATTGAGGGGGGCTGGCTGCAGGTCCGATGCGCTTCTGATGGAATTCGGGGCAAAAAAGTTCAAGCTGGTGGGGCACGAGGATCATCAGCATGGGTATGTCAGAGATCAAATGAGAGACCTGGGGAGACTGCTTGTGGAGCTAAAGAAAGGGGACTGCGAAGCATCTTGGGAAAAGTACCTTCACCCAGCCCTCCTCAATTTGCCTGGCAACACTTAAACTGTGTCGCCACCACTTCTATAGCGAGCCGGCTTTAACATGTTAGCCTATGGGAAAACAGGTGGTAATCGGGTCGCAGTTTCAAACATTTTTAAAATAATTAGTTCAGAAGATAATACACAAATGTGATGCCTAAGGCCTTGCCTATTCATATCTGGGGTCGTTTTGGCAACATGGAGTCAAATTTTTGCACAAGAAATTGTTTTATGAAACCCGGCACGCCTTTCAATAGAGGTCACTTGAGCTTATCTGACGGTATGAGGCGTCAGATTTCGCCTTTATTAACAATGCGCCAATACCGCTAATCAGCGCGCCGGAGGAAGCGAAGGTGCCATGCAGGCTTGTGTTACCATGGCAACCACCGTGACTCAACTAATCCAACACTGGCAATATGGGTGGTTCCTTTCGTATGAACCATAATGTTTGAATATTAAATGTCTGTATTCACTATTTACAGACAATTTAATACCAAATGGATATTTCTTTTTTCTATTATTGTTCTACTTCGAACCAGTAACCATTTATGGAGTCGCTGAATTGCTGGTGACTACGAAGCAGCGTGGGACGGCCTCGGTGAGTTTGAAGATCGTCACCCCAGCTGTACAACCTGGGGAGAGGTGCGAGCACGGACGTGATCTCCACGATGTCCGCAAATCGTCGTCACTGGTACGTGCTAAATTTCGCCTTATTAACAATGCGCCAATCCGTAATCAGGCGCGACGGAGGAAGCGAAGGGCCATGCAGGCTTGTGTTACCATGGCAACCACCGTGACTCAACTAATCCAACATCTGGCAATATGGGTGGTTCCTTCGTATGAACTTTAATGTTTGAAATATTAAATGTCTGTTTCACTATTTTACAGCAATTAATACCAAATGGATATTTCTTTTTCTATTATTTCTCTCTTCGAACTCAGTAACACCATTATCGTTAAGTTTCTCGTAAGAATATTATTTATTTATTGTGTAGCACTAGGAGTATACTATAAATATGTGGTATACAACCAATAATCTAGTGTAGAGCTGGTGACGTAGGAACGAGACAACCTGTTGTTCTATAGCCTTGCCTTCACCCCTCACGTTTCGAGGCGTGTTGACAGCTGCCGTGCGGAAAGTGACGAGCTACGACGTGAAGGCATACGGCAAGGCTCGCATACGGTGTGCCACAAGGCTCTATAACAAGGTAGGCCATTCCGGCCAAAAAACAGGGTCTCAAGCCCTGATTGGTCGGACGAAGTATAACGTCCCTGTGGACGTCAGCTGTCACAGGTTCTGGAGCCGGCAATTGGCCAGCGTTGTTAAATTCGTTGGTATCACCCCTCTAACTCGACTAATAAAAGGCCTAGCGAGACGCAGAACACAGCTTTCGAAAATCTTCTACCAAGGCCATTCGAAGTTGTGTTGACATTTTTGGGATTAGGTCCAATATTTGAGGTCATCAGAGGTACATCAAGGTCACGATTCAAGTGAAAGACTGTTATATGAAGCTGCCCCACCAACCGTCATCCTCTGCCCTGGACTATCCCGGGACCCTACATGAACAAAAGAAAAAAAGCAATCGGGAAAGCCTCCCTAATAATCTCCATTTCGTATAATGTGTTCTATACTACTATGTTATACCGACTGAGACTCAGGCCTTCCACTAGATTATGACTCTAAAGTGGGATCACTAGCTAAATGGTCATGTCGATTCTATGTGCGTGAAAACGCTTGTTGGTACATAACTTAATTTATTATTTTAATATCGATTCGGAGGCATATAGGAAAGTAAGCTCTCTCTGGGAGGGGTAATTGACCATTTTTCCCAACTGTAGTCCTGAAGGGGGCCAAGCGCTCGTAGCCAACCCGCGCACGCGCGCGCGCGCGCGCGGCCGGGTGCGCGCGCAATTGGGCATCCCCCCCCACGGAGGCCTGCGCGGGTCCCTTTTTACGTGGCGCGTCTGTCGAGCGAGGCGCCCCCGAACAAGGCCGACGCAGACCCAGTGCCGTGCATGAGCGCGGTATCATTGGTCTAAGTCCCACGCGAAGCGTGGTCTTCTGAAGAGTTAAGCATTTCGGAGGTTCCTAGCGGCCATCAGGGCCCTCCTTCTGTTAAAGACCAATAGGGCCTTGGAGCGTTCACAGAGCCCTATGCATGTCAGCGCGGCCCCTGGCACAAGCCAAAGGGCCTGAGCGGGTCCCAGGACCCCTGAACACGTGGAATGGGTCCCTAGCCAGGCACGAGGGCCCCTGGGAAGGTCGAAGGGGCACGTGGGCAGATCGAAAGGAGGTGGCACCTTGATGCGGGTCAGAGTGAAGGGCACCTCCTTTGAACTACATATGTACAGTTGTGGTTCCTCCTAGCTCCAACATAACATGAGGGTCCGCCTGGCTCTAGGGTGTGAGTTTGCCCACCAGAGTTGGGAGGTCAAATAAAGATCCCCTGTGATCGAGATGTCCATGAGGGTCCCGCCTGTAGCCACGATTTTTTGGGCCTGCGTCGAAGTAATATATCTATTATGGCAGCCTAAACTTTGGTAGCAGAGTGTATGTTGTCGGCTGCGTTTTTTTAAGTGAACAAAGGTCTAAATTCATTCATTCGCTTAATTGTACTTTCCAAGTGTGTTTTTGTCTGGGAATGGGCCCTAGGCCCGAGCACAGGAGGGCCACCTGGTTAAGAAGCGTCTAGGGGCCCTGGAAAGGTCAAAGGGGTTACCTTGAGCAGGATTAAGAGAGCTCTCTGACACAATTTCGAATGAGCCCCTAGCCAGCAAAGGAGGTTCCCCTTGGGCAGGTTGAAGGGCCCCTGGGCAGAATGGACGGGAACCCTGAGCGGGTCGGAGGGCCCTGAGCGAGTCGGACTAGGTTTGGACTGCGAAGCGCTGACGACATAGGTACGAAAAAGACAGCCAGCAGCGAAATGTCCTTTAGGTCGAAGAGTGGCCCCTGAGCAAGAAGCTGGAAAGAACCTTAGGTCGACCAAAAGGGGACCCCGATAAGTTTGATAGGGGCCCGGACTGCATAGGTCCACGAGGGTCGCCTGATACAAGAGTCAGATAGGACGTCTTGGGATGGAGTCCCAGAAGGCCTCATGAACTTATGCCAAATTGGAATTATCTCGAAACGACTACTGGACGGGAGTTATACTTTTCATATTCGTTGCTAGACTTGGACCCTCTTCAACGCGCGGGTATGCCTCATCTCGAGCCCCCCTACTTGGGGGAAATCCTGGCTACGATAGCACTTTGCGTAGGACCTGATCCCTCTTGAGAGTGCCTGCTACCCACAGGGACGAGAGAACTCTCTCTGGCTATCTTTCCGATGGCTCGGCGAGAATGAGCCCTCATCGAGGGCGCGCCGCAGCCGGGCGAAAAGGTAAAGCGCCGGAACTACGAGCAAGTAGGCATGTATCAGACCCTTGTTGGAGGCGCCCCAGGACAGAGAATCCGGGTCTATAGCACCGTTGCTGTTGAATTGGGTTTGCTTTGGAGGGTCCTACGGTCCTGGTCCTAATTTATCTCAAAACGGTATTGATATTTTGTTTACATGTCAAATCACAATTGGTAACACACTAACCCTATGCTTATTTTATAAACAAATAGATAAAATAAAAAGATGGCCCTCCGCCACCGGCAGATATAATTCCTGTATGATGTTTTCACTCTATGACCGCTACTCTTTATTTGGCGGGGTGGGGGGGGGCACTCTGTGAAGCCGCCCGGAAGAGCCCTTTTGAGGCGCTCCGCCCTCCCAAACACCCCGCTGGATCGCGACATATTCCTAGCTACGTGCCTGCTGGGGTGTTGGCTTCCGTAACCATCTATTTCAGAATTTGGGGCTTTCAATAGCACCATACTCACGACACACGTACAACACTAGGTCTGAATCCTCTATGATGGAGGCTCGCGCGATCGCGTGCGATTCCGCAGTCGTGCGCCAGGTGACGCTACACCGGGTCGTGGAGGCTGGGCCGTGTTATTCGAGCCCTCCAGCGTATCTCTTCAGTTCTCGAGATTTCTCTGTATTCTGATAGGTGCTCCCACGTGCCTAGGCTGTCGAGAGTCTGCTGGCTGTCAGTGCGACCGTGCACTGCTGTGGCTAATGCAGCCCAGCCCCGGTGAGGGGCGCAGTATGGACGGGCAACGGCTCTCGCCACAGATTTGAGGTCAGGACTAGGAGGGGGGGAGGGGTACTTGGCGGATCAGGGTGGGGGCCGCAACATCCGTATTACTGGACTAGCACTCTACCGACTAGTCTATTTTGACCACATGATATATTGAACTTAACACTGATTGCAGTACTCTGAGCACTCCATTTACGGCATGCCGTATTTGTGCATTTACCGCACTGGTGAGATTGGGCCCTGGATCCGTTCATCCGCCAGTGGGGGGGGGGGCTGAAGCCCTAATTGATAGGGACATACACCCCCAGGATCTACAGTCAGGGCAAAATGTGCAATTTACGTCCCAAAAATTATAACTATATGTCTAATCATTAAAAACTTATTTTATGACAAACTTTTATAAAAAATGCCTCCTGACCTTTGATGACTTCTGGGTGGCTCAACTATTACCTGAGTTTAATTCGTTTAAAAGCACAAGTATGTTTTGGAACTTTCATGAGGCTTCTCGATGCTTTTTTCCCCTTTGTTAGATTGTCCCATAGTTCCCGAGATATTTCGGGAGCTTCTATAAGCAGTCTTTCACTTGGAATACGTGACCTTTGCTGACCTTCTGGGTGACCTCATATTTGATCTGGATCCCAAAATATCAAGACAACGTTCAAAAATGGCCTTGTAGAGAGCTTTCTCGGAATACTGCTGTTCTGCGTCTCGCTAGCTTTTAGTTTTCGAGTTTAGAGGTGGCGATTACAAACGAGATTTAACATCGCTGGCCATGCCGGTACCAGAACCTGTGACCGGCTGACGTCACGACCTAGTGACATGACGTCACGACACTCGAGGCTGGCATTTGCTGGACCCTCGTTGGTAATGCTGAAGGTGCCGGAGTGAGCCCCCCTGGTGTGCCATCTCTAGCTCTAAAGCTCGGATTCTCGTTAAGCGAAGGTTGCAAGCATTCTTCAGACCCGAGCCATTCTGGCAGGAGACCGCGAGCGCAGAGACTGTGCGGAAAGCTTCAAGGAGCTCTACAAAAACGAGTGGAGATCGTGCGTCGCGGCCAGAGCGCTCGGAACGCTTCATGAAAAAACGCTGGAATAGACCAGCCTGCCTGCCGCTTGACAAAAGACGTTCAGAGTGTGCACCAGTGCATCGCAGCAAGACAACGAGTCTGCTTAAACGTGAACTCGAGAAGACACCAGACATCGGCCCATATTCGGCACCTGGCGGAGGCCACCCTTGCCCAGGTCACGCCATTCAACCGAAGGCGGCCAAGGGGAAAACGTCGCGGCTGACCATGGAAACATACGCAAAGAAAAGCACCGTGTCAAACGACGACATCATAAGTCAGCTGTCGCCACTGGAGAGGCAGCTCTGAAGAACTATACATCATGTGGTGGTGAGAGGTAAGAAGGGGAGGCCTGTCCCTCTGCTACTCACAGAGGGCATGGTGGAGTCGCTGAATATGCTGGTGGAGCTACGAAGCAGCGTGGGGATCTCCACGGATTGTCCGCACATCTTCGTTCGGTCGACAAGTGCTGACGCCATACCCAGCCCCCCTCAATTTGCCTGGCAACACTTCAGCTGTGTGGTCACCACTTCTACAGCGAGTTGGTTTTAACATGTTGGCCTATGGGAAAACAGGTGGTATTCGGGTCGCAATTTCAAACATTTTAAAAAAGGAATTCGTTCAGAAGTTATACACATGTATATATCTGGTCGTTTTGCAAAATTGATCAATTTTAAGCTCAAGAAATTGTTTATTGGAACCGGCACGCCTTCCAGAGGTACCGAAAAAAATGACTTTCTCTCTACCCCGGATAGAGCAAATTTGGAAGAACTTAAAAAGAGGAGAAAGAATTAGGTATACACTATACATGGCATGGACAGTTGTAACGCCTTGCCATGCTTCATGCTTCAATGCTTCATCCTTCGTTTAGAACATGCTCTGGCAAATCGCACAACTTAGTTGTCCCTACTTACCGCACTTTCTGTTTTTACCGTGGTTTCTGAAGTCAGAGCGAGGTAGAAGAAAGTGCCAGTTGTGATGGTCCAGTTAGTTGTCCTTCCGTATGGGAATTCGTCCTAATCGGCAGTTATAGAAACCGGCATATTTTAGAGCCTCGGCTCACCCAAGACCCCTGGACAGGAATTCCCCTTGCAGTTCACAATAGGGGACGGCCCACGTTACCCGAGGACTGACACGTTTATTCCGGACCCGCCGTGGTCGGGTCCGTAACCGTTTAAATCTGGCTCGCAACGAAAAACACCGGCGCGATCGCGAGGCGCCGGCAATCGGGATGCAATACGGTAAGTGAAATGACACACGGTGACACGAGTTTCTTAATTTTTAGGAAATAAATTACCTATGTGAACATGTTTGTCAATGGTGAGCAGACTAGGGTAGGTTAAAATGTTTTTAATCTTGACCTTGAGGATCCCATCTTCCTAATCACAGCCTCTATTGGTTCGACTTCGCGCAGTATTACCCAACACGAAATACGCCATAGCTAAAATGAAAGAAGGCTTCTGAGTCATGCATGCACAGCTGATTACAATTTTTTTGGAGAAAGTCTGCAACCGGTTATAGAAAGTCGGACACTTTTTTAGACCTCTGCGCCTTCCAATGGGGGTCACTTTCAGTTTATCTGACGGTATTAGGCGTCATACAGAGAAACCACCCATAACAATATGGGTGGTTTCTTCGTATGAACTATTATGTTTGAAATATTAAATGTCTCACTATTTTACAGCAATTCATGCCAAATGGATATTTCGTTTTGTATTATTTCGCTCTTCGAATTCAGTACACCATTATTGGTGAGTTTTTCGTAAGAATATAATTGATTTATTTTGAAGCACATATACTAAAAATATGTGGTATAAAACCTAGAATCTAGTGTAGAGCTGGTGACGTAGGAACGAGACAACCAGTTCTTCTAAAGCCTTGGCCATACTCATGAGGGGCAGTGACGCCATAAGGCTCTTCTCGTCGAAGGCTGGAGCAAAAAACGTGACGGCAACGGCATGCAGAAAACACGTCGCCACAATGAGGCAGCGAAGAGGACACCGTGGCACGCTTTCTAGGACACGACATTCGCGTACACCGTGAGTTCTTACCGGCTCCCAGAGAAAGACGATCCAAGTTGCGGAAAGTAACTAATCTGCTGATGTCTATAGGAAAAGGGTATCGCGTCTTTCGCTGGAAAGACCCTCGACGAAGTGGATCCCAGCGTCACGCGACGTCATGGACACTGAAGATGTCCGGCGATGGCGATGAGGAATCCGAGCGACGACATGGCCGGCGACACGGACGACGTCACGGGCGATGTCACGGGCGACGACACGGCCAACGACATGGCTTCAGGAAGTATTGATATTGTTACCTTGGCATGGCTATTGTGTTACATGTTTGCATGACTGTGCTCTATTGCATGTTTGACAGATTGCAATAAATGGCAATATCCTTATTAAGGATCTCTTAATGCCGCGTCGGCTGTTGAATGGACCAAACCTTGAGTACCCAGATGGCAGAGTCTAAGCCTAGCACGTTAGAAGGCATCCGGCTGCTGATGCAGGAACAGATGGGCTTCAGCAGGTGGACAAATGATTACAGATGCTATGCAGACTCGTGCCTCCTCTGATTGGTGGTTGCCACACCTAAAATGAGGCATCTCATTACTCAGGGTAACTCAGTCCAAATACCAAAGGCAACACGACCTGTTGCAACACATGGACATAGTGAGTCCAAGTGAATCTTCTTCAGGCTGAATGGCAGCCCGCTACAAGCGGAGCACCAATCAGGACAGATACTGCGAATTGCCAGGATCAAACTTGATTGATGCCTGTTGCAGACGATCTGAGAGAATCTCTTCAAGTCTCTGGGTGGATCCATGTGGCCTGAAGTCTGAGGTGAAACTGCTGCAAGAGAATCAAGAAGCTGGCTGGAAGTGTCAGTCCCGCTGGTAAACCGCTACTCTCTCCTGAAATGCTGCAAAACCTTGGTGAACCGCCACACAGTCCTTGCTCGCCTGCGTGGTCAAGCCGCACCTGTGGATACGAGGTCCTCTGTTGGGACGTGTGACTCTGCTGTGCACTATAGCAGACATCATCTTGATTCAGCTGGTCGTCGGACTCGCACAGCGGAGATCCAGGAGGAGGTGCTGGCTCGAGGGAGGCTGGAATTACCACCAAGGAAAGATAATAGACTTTATTCTCAGAAGAAAGTTCAAGGGTGTTCCACGACGCCCACTGTCCGAGGAGCACCCCCCAGGTGTAGTATCGGTCAGTGCGATGTCCCAGTACCAGCTACAGAAGAAGAACGTGCGTACCAGTGCCGCAAAGTCAGTAATGATCACTGTCATGGCTGTCGCAGTGCTGGTCACGGTCACACCTTTCAGGACCGCAAAGCTAAGTGTCCCATGGGGAAAGCGATGCCCTCGGATTTCAAGGATTCGGCCACCTGCCTGAGGTGGTGAACTGTAAACCCCGGGAAGGGCAACTGCATGGTAGTGGGGCGAGACAGAGCAGTTCCTGCGACGCAGTCTGCACTCACCGTCTCAGATGATGTGACAGGGTCTCCAGATGATGTGTCTGATGAAAGGGCTTCATTCTTGTCTGTTGTTGTTGGTGCTGTCACCTCAGATGTGGGAAAAGTGCCACACATTGTACATGATGACGTCATGGGATGGGTTGAACGTAGGCCCTCTGATCTCCCCTGTGTGAAGGTCACTGTAGAACTGCTACCAGAAGTGCATGCGATGGTGGGCTATGGGGTATCTGACTCTGTGAGGCCGGCTGCAGTGCGGGGGTATCGTGCCGTCGCGGATACGGGGGCGCAGATACTCTGCAGGTATTTTGTCTCGTAAGGTCACTGCGTATCCCGGCTGTTCAAGCTGATTCCCAGTTGTCCCCAGGCCAATCCAGAACCGCCGATGGTTCCACTGATCGATGTTTGGGGCAATGTGCATCCGGATCGGGGGGAATCCCGTACCGACCAGTTGTGTTATGGTGACAAAGTCATGTTCGGCTCTCTTCCTCAGTACTGATGCGTGCAGGCAGCTGGGTTTGATACCAGCGCGTTCCCTCGTCCGAGAATCGTTCTCTTGTTTGTGAGTCATACTCCTTCGGAGGCTGGGGAAGCTGTTCAGCCACTGGCAGGCAGGTCCTCTGACGGTGTTATCTCACGCGTCACTGACCCTTCCAGCCGGCCGGTGCCCTCGGATCAGCCAGTGCCCTCCAGCCGGCATCCACTCCCCCGCCAGAGCCGGCATCCACTTACCTTGCGTGAGTCCGTTGGCTGCCCTGTCAGAACGGGTCCTCACCCCTTCCTGATCAGCTTCCATATGATCCGTCCCAGCGAACCGACAGGCGAGACCATGGGTTGAAAGATAGTATGCATTCCAGTGCGTTCAACAAACCTGTGAGCATACACCTTCTGCCGATGAGGCATGGTGACAGTCTTTCGCATTTCATTCTGAAGCACTAACGCAGTTCCCACAGCCGTCCACACCGATCCGCCCCGCCCACGGCGAGATCAGGTTCACAGCTGACCTGGGACAGAGATGTCGCTCTTGGGGCGCATTGGAGCCCGTCCCCTCGCACACCCGACCACGTGGTGCCAACAGAATGGTCATCGTGCCCAAGAAGGATGGCATTGCCGGACGCAACATGGTGGACCTGCAGTCGTTGAACGGAGCGTCCGTTCGTTCAGACTCACCAATGTCTGACTCTCCTTCCGACAGGCCTCTCGAGTTTCCCCCTGGCACGTTCCAAAAACCGTTCTGGACGCCTGAACGGCTTCATTCTGTACCTGCTGCGATCCTGAAAAGCCGTGATGCCACCACGTTCATCACGCCTATGGGGCGCTACAGCGTATCGCACAGCACCACAAGGGTATCTGGCAGCGGGCGACGGGTACACTGCCCGTTTCGACAGAATCATCGCTGACGTGCCGAACGTCACCAAGTGTGTCGACGACTCGCTCCTCTGGGCCACCACGATTGAGGAGAGCGTCCATCAAACCTGTCGGTACCTCGACCTCTGCTGTAGGAACGGCATCACGTTGAACCCACGAAAGTTCCGCTCGCCGCTCGAGGTGGAGTTTGTTGGCTTCAGCTGACTCAGTCAGGGAATCGCGTCGTTCCGACCAGTTCTTGGAGAGTATCCGAGACTTCCCTCTGCCAACAGACATCACTGGTGTGCGAAGCTGGTTCGGTCTCGTCAACCAGGCCTCATACGCCTTCTCCATGGCGCCCGTCATGCTCCCCTTCCGTGAGCTGCTCAAACCTGGTCGTCCCTTCTACTGGGACAGTCAGCTGGACATCCTTCTTCCAGCGGTCAAGGAGGTGATCCTCGACAGATCAGGGAGGGGCTGGCAGGCTTCAAGTGGACCCGCACCACATGTCTATCCACTGACTGGTCGAAAGATGGCATCGGCTTCCTTCTGACCCAGAAACATTGCGACTGTCAGCCTGTCTCACCTACATGCTGTCAGTCTGGATGGAGGCTGGTGTTCGCCGGCTCGAGGTTTACATCTCCAGCCGAGTCTCGGTACGCCCCTTGTGGAGGGCCGAGGCTCTGCCGTTGGCTGATTGCGCTGATAAGTGAAGTACTTCGTCCTGGGGTGTCCGAGCCTGGTGGTGGCCACAGACCACAAACCGCTCACCAAGATTCTGGGTGATCGGAAGCTGGAAGACATTGGGAACCCACGCCTGCTGCACATTAAGGAGAGGTGTCTATTATTCCACTTCCAGATCGTCCATNCTAATACACTACCGTTTGTGCAGTCTAAGCAACGGCTCGACTGATTTTCTCGCCGTAAGCACTAATCGATTCAGCGCACACGATTTACATCAGTCATTCTGAAGCTTGTGACCCCGGGTCATCTCCGTGACCTTAAAAAAACAAAAAAGTTCAAACAGGCATTGCAGCCGTTTTAATCTCAGCAACGGCTGGACCGATTTGCTCGCCGTAGCACCAATCGATTCAGCGCGTACGATTTACATCAGCCATTCTGCAAATCGTGACGCCAGGTCATCTCCGTGACCTTAAAAATGCAAAAAATCCCAATTCCCATATAAGCATTGCAGCCGTATGTAATCTCAGCAACAGCTGGACCGATTCGCTCGTCATAAGCAATAATCGATTCAGCGCATACAGTCGTTCTGAAGCTTGTGACCCAGGTCATCTCCGTGATCTTCAAAATGCAAAAAAACAAAAACATAAGGGCATTGCTTTTTGATTATTGTTTACCTTGCATGCATTTTGTGTTACATGTTGATGTTGTATGTTGGCATGTTGCATGACTGTTTGCTCTTTGCATGTTACAGATTGCAATAAATGGCCAATATCCCTATTAAGGATCTCTTTAATGGCGCGGGTCGGGTTTGAACTGACCAAACCTTGAGTACGGCCCCAAGATGGCAGAGTCTAAGCCTGAGCAGTTAGAAGGCATCCTGCTGCTGATGCACGGAACAGATGCGCTCAGCAGGGACAAAATGATACAGATGCTGATGCCCACGACTCGTGCCTCCTCTGATGGTGGGTGCCACACTATGAGGCATCTCATCACTCGGGCCCTCAGTCCAAAGTACGGCAAAGGCAACGCCTGTTGCACACATGGACATGAGTGATCCAGAGTGGAACTTCTTCATGGCTGAATGGCAGCGCTACAAGCGGAGCACCAATCAGACAGATACTGAATGCCAGGATCAACTGATCGATGCCTGTGCAGACGATCTGAGAGAAGATCTCTTCAAGTCTCTGGGTGGATCCATGTGCCTGAAGTCTGAGGGTGAACTGCTGCAGAAATCAAGAAGCTGGCCTTATTTGAAGTGGTCAGTCCACTGGTAAACCGCTACTCTCTCCTTTAAAATGCTGCAAGCAAACGGCTGGTGAACCGGGCCACACAGTTCCTTGCTCGCCTGCGGTGGTCAGCCACACTCTGTGGATACGAGGTCCTCTGTGGGACGTGTGATCTGCTGTGCATATGAGCAGGACATCATCTCTGAATCAGCTGGTTTCGTGGACTCGCATCAGCGGAGATTTCCAGGAGGACGGTGCTGCTCGAGGAGCTGAACTTACCACTCAAGGAAAGATAGATAGCTTTATCTCGAGCTAAGGAAAAGGTGCAAGGGTGTCTCACGACGCCACTGTCCGAGGAGCACCCAGGTGTTAGTATCGGTCAGTGCGATGTCCCAGTACCAGCGACAGAAGAAGAACGTGCGTACCAGTGCTCGCAAAGTCAGTGATGATCACTGTCATGGCTGTGGCAGTGCTGGTCACGGTCACACCTTTCAGGACCGCAAAGCTAAGTGTCCCATATGGGGAAAGCGATGCCCTCGGTGCAATGGATTCGGCCACCTGCCCTGAAGGTGGATGACTGTAAACCCGGAAAGGCACTGCATGGTAGTTCGGGGCCAGAACAGAGCAGTTCCTCGCGACGGCAGTCCTGCACCTCACCGTCTCAGATGCATGTGACAGGGTCTCCCAGATGATGTGTCTGGATGACAAGGGCTTCAATTTTTGTCTGTTTGTGTTGGTGCCTGTCACCATAGATGTGGGAAAAAGTGCACAACATTGTACATGATGACGCTCATGGATGGAGTTGAACGTAGGCCCTCGATCTCCCCTGTGTGACAGGTCACTGTAAGAACTGCTCCAGAAACGTGCATGCGAATCGCGTGGCCATGGGTATCTCGACTCTGTGAGGCCGGCTGCAGTGCGGGGGTATCGTGCCGTCGCGGATACGGGGGCGCAGACTACTGCTGCAGGTATTGGTCTCGTGAAGTCACTTGGTATCCCGGCTGTTCAGCTGATCCCAGTGTCCCAGGCCATCCAGACCGCCGATGGTTCACTGATCGATGTGTTGGGGGCAATGTGCATCCGGATCATCGTGTGGGAATCCCGTACCGACAGTTGTGGTTATGTGACACCAGTCATGTTCGGCTCTCTTCTCAGTACTGATGCGTGCCAGGCAGCCTGCGTTTGGATTCCAGCAGCGTTCCCTCGTCCGGGATCGTTCTCTGTTTGTGGAGTCACTACTCCTTCGGAGGCTGGGGAAGCTGTTCAGCCACTGGCAGGCAGGTCCTCTGACGGTGTTATCTCACGCGTCACTGACCCTTCCAGCCGGCCGGTGCCCTCGGATCAGCCAGTGCCCTCCAGCCGGCATCCACTTCCCCGCCAGAGCCGGCATCCACTTCACCTTGCGTGAGTCCGTGTGGCTGCCCTGTCAGAACGGGTCCTCCACCCCTTCCTGATCAGCTTCCATATGATCCTGTCCCAGCGAACCTGGACAGGCTGGAGACATGGGTGAAAGATAGGTATGCATCCAGTGCGTTCAACACCTGTGAGCATACACCTCTGCCGATGATGCATGGTGACAGTCTTCGCATCATTCTGAAGCCTAACGCAGTTCCCACAGCCGTCCACACCCCGATCCCTGTCCCCGCCCACTGGCGAGATCAGGTCAAAGCTGACCTGGACAGAGATGTCGCTCTGGGGGTCATTTTTGATGCACCCGTGCCCCTTCGGCACACGCGACACGTGGTGCCCCAACAAGAAATGGTCATCGTGCCAAGAAGGATTGGGCATGCCGAGAACGGCACTGTGGCACCCTGCAGTCGTTGAACGGAGCGGTGCGTTCGTCAGACTCACCAATGTCCGACTCTCCTTCCGACAGGCCTCCTCGAGTTCCCCCTGCACGTTCAAACACCGTTCTGGCGCCTGGAAAGGCTATCCATTCTGGTCCTGCTGGATCCTGAAAAGCCGTGATGCCAACCAACGTTCAATCGCACGCTCACCATGGGGGCGCTTTACAGGTATCGCCAGCCCAACAAGGGTATCTGGCAGCGGGCGACGGGTACACTGCCCGTTTCGAACAGAATCGCATCGTTGACGTGCCGAAACGTCCCCAGTGTGTCGACGACTCGCTCCTCTGGCCCACCAACGCATTGAGGAGAGCGTTCATCAAACCTGTCCGTACCTCGACCTCTGCTGTAGGGAACGGCATCACGTTGAAACCCACGAAAAGTTTCCGGCCTCCCCCCGCTCGAGGGTGGGTTTGTGGGCTTCAAAGCTGAACTCAGTCAGGATCGGTCCGTCCGACCAGTTCTTGAGAGTATCCGAGCCTTCCCTCTGCCAACAACATCAACTGTGTGCGAAGCTGGTTTCGTCTCGTCACCAGGCCTCATATCGCCTCTCCATGGCGCCCGTCATGCTCCCCTTCCGTGAGCTGCTCAAACCTGGTCGTCCCTTCTACTGGGACAGTCAGCTAGACATCCTCTTCCAGCGGTCCAAGGAGGTGATCCTCGACAGTATCAGGGAGGGGGTGCAGTGCTTCGAAGTGGGCGCACCCACATGTCTATCCAACTGACTGGTCGCGAAGATGGCATCGGCTTCCTTTCCTGACCCCAGAAACTTTGCGACTTAGTCCAAGCCTGTCTCACCTACATGCCTGTCAAGTTCTTGGATGGAGGGCTGGTGTTTCGCCGGCTCGAGGTTTACATCTCCAGCGAGTCTCGGTACGCCCTGTGGAGGGCCGAGGCTCTGGCGTGGCTTGATGCGCTGGATAAGTGTAAGTACTTCGTCCTGGGGTGTCCGAGCCTGGTGGTGGCCACAGACCACAAACCGCTCACCAAGATTCTGGGTGATCGGAAGCTGGAAGACATTGGGAACCCACGCCTGCTGCACATTAAGGAGAGGTGTCTATTATTCCACTTCCAGATCGTCCATGTCCCCCGGTCGATGGCACCAGGGTCCAGATGCGAATGTCTAGGTGGCCCGTGAGCCTTCCACGTCGATGAGAAGTGCGGCCTTCCCACGCGCAACACGACATTTGAACTGTCACAATCGCTGATGAGAACCATGCGGGCCGCCACGATTGGCCGCCCTCGGTCGCACATGACCAGCTGCCGGGCCTATCACATGGAACGGGTGTCGATGGCAGTCGCGGCTGAATCGAGAGATGGGCGATCTCTGGCGACCATTACCGGCGCGGATTTCCCGCTACACGCAACGAGCTGCCACTCCACTTGCGTGAGTTTTGGAAGGTGCGAGAAGAACTCACTGCGCTGGATTCGGTTCCGCTGTATAAACAGCGCGTCGTCATACCCAAGGCGCTCCGAGCGGAAGTCTTGGAGGCGCTTCACTCTGCCCACCAAGGTCGTGCCGGTATTGAAGGCTCGGGCTCGAGGTCACTGCTCACTGGCCTGGCATGAGTGCATCCATCGTCCAGCCGCCGGAGCCAGTGTCAACGTGATTCAATCACGCACAAGCCCGTCTCACCAATGCACGCCCCTACTCCCTACGGAGCCACCTCAGTTTCCCTTTCAGCAAAATCTGTTGCTGATTAGGCTGCTCGTGGATTGTACTCAGCTATCTCGATTTACTGGTGATAGATACTCAGGGTGGCTGATCCGTTATTCGCGCGGTCTACCACAGAGAGTGCGATGAGTTTGAGGTCATGTTCTACGTGCTACTTTCAGACATATTGGGCGTGCCAGTGGAGCTGGCATCGGACGGAAGACCCACGTTCTCGCGAGTAAGACACAGCCTGTTCCTGAAGAGCGGGGGGTGTTCGCCACCGTGTGTCCTCTTGTGCTTTCCCCCACAGAACTCGCGGGCGGTGATTTGTGTGAAAATCCGCAAAGGCGATATCGGAACAACACTGGATCTAAGGCAGGCTGATACACCGACAGTTCGCCTAGAGCATTACGTAGAGCATCGCAACCCCCCGACCCGAACACTGGGCCTTCACCTGCACAGGTCATTGTATGGATACTTCAAGATAAGGTTTCTCTCCCCCTGCCTCACCCCTGGCCAGTAGTAACGTCCACGAAAGAGTGGATTCTCACTGCCCACGACAGAGAGGATCGCCACTCGCCAAAAGGCACTCCCGTGAGCTGGAAAAGCTACACGAGCACGTGAAGAGGCTCCATCCTCTGTGCGTGGGTGATCACGTCCGCGTACAGAATCAAACGGGTCCCCGGCCGCTGCTGTGGGAAAAATCTGGCCTGGTAGTTGAGGTGAGGGACTCTTGATCAATACCTGGTCAAAAGGACGGTTCAGTCGCTGGGCTCTCTACGGAATCGGAAAGTTCCTGAGGAAGATCCAACCGGTGACATCGATGTCAGGGTCAAGGCGCACACAAATACCGGCATGCAACGTGTCACACCATCTCTGGAAAAGGATAACCCCGACCATTCACTCCCTCTCCGTCGAACCGCCCGGCCCAATCGGCTCCGGAGCCGGCGTGAATCTCCGACAGTTCCCACACAGATTCAGATTGCCGAGTTCCAGCTGTGAGCCATTCGATTTCTCCGGTAGGCGCTTGCAAGGCTGGATCGGATCCCCGAGATCCTCTAAGACAGACTCCACCGTCTGGCATTGGGCAGCCTTCGCCCCCTGCGCCGCCACCACCCTCCTCCTCTGATCGTTGCGTCTGCGTCGGTCCGAATCGCCACCGCTCAGCACCGGCGAGCATTTAGCCGCAGCTCCGTTGGCGCACCACAACGAGATCCGCGGCTCATAGGTTTCTCCATTATGTTCCATTGTTGCAGTTTACATTTGCATTGGGCGGGACGGCGGTTCTTCTGCACTACCCAGATAATTATTGTTTTATCCGTTGCTGTTTAGGTTTAGTATGTTTGAAGGCGATGCTACAGTTTTAAGTTGCCCAGTGTACACATTATTTCCATGATTTAAAGACGTCGAATTGCTTAACGTCTTAAAAAAGGGGAAGGGCATTATTGATAATTGTTTACCTTGCATGGCTATTGTGTTACATGTAGCATGTTGTATCTTTGCATGTTGCATTGACTGCTGCTCTTTGCATGTTTAACAGATTTGCAATAAATGCAATATCCTATTAAGGATCTCCTTAAATCATGAGTAGTCCTTTATCTCTTTTGTCTTTTCTCATATATTTCATACTTTTTAAATCCATTTGGTAAAGATAAAAAGAGCTCAATATCAGTATGAATGCAATCCCCAAGCCAAGAACCTCGGTTTGATAGTTTGACAGTCTGCTCTAGATATAAACATGCAGTAAATTAAGGGAACGAGCAGCCTATTATTATGTAACCTTGGAGTAGCCGATGAAAAGGGTCAACGACCCAGGGTGATAGAGAGGGGAACACTTGGGAACACTGTGATAGAGGACCAACGACAAACGTTTTACGCGTTTTAAAACGTTGGTGGCCTTTGTAGCCTTTGCTAAGAGGTTTGTTTTGGGTCGGTCCAAGTAGTTTCTCTCGGTTTTTGTGTATTGCAAATTGCAATTGATAAATATACGTTAATGAAAATAACCCCCTCTGGTTTTTGTACAATTTCAGTTAGATTCCGAATTATTTCGCCCTGTCCTAGTGCGTTTGTAGTGTGTTTGTACAATTGTAATTCAAATTATATAACATTTACCTGATGGATTGGTACCCTAGGTACCTACCTAGTATTAAATTAAAGCTCAAATTGTATGTAAATCTCACTCTGTAGTCTGTTTTTTCGCGGCTCAGTTGGGCAAACTGCAGGGAGGCAATCTAAATATTGATCAATAAATATTTAGATTACTTATGACCACATTTGGGCATGCTTGCAGCCCTTCACTGAATTTGCTGTATGGCGGTTCTGGAGGAACGAAAGCACTCCAAAGTTTCAGAAATGACAGAAAACATATCAAGCTACCGCTCATCAGTTGGGGACACTGTAGGGAAATGCTCCAAAAATAGAGCGCTCTTAAAATAGCACCGATAACGTCAGAGCCTTACCTTACCTTACCTTATCACTATTGGGAATTTGGAAGGCCACTGGGCCTGTGGGGTCCCGATCTCACCAAGCTCTATATCAACCTGTCTTTATATGGTAGGTGTCAAAGTGCCTTGACTAGCTTGGTTATCCTCCTCAAAACTCTTTCTACAGCATTCTGGTCTCCTTGGTACATTGGTTCCCATACACAGTTTTCATATTCCAAAATGGGTCAAATTAGAGATTTGAATAGAAGAGGAATGGTCTGTTGGTTGAGCTTTTCAAACAACCTTTTGATCATTCCAAGCATCCTGAAGGCTTTAGAAACAGCCTGGGCAGTGTGTAAATGGAAGCGTAGACTGCTGTCGACTCGCCTGTTGGACTCACCTGTTGGGGTCCTTTTGGCGGTCCTGGGCTACAAGGAGCGGACAGGACCGGAAAGGAACCTGTATAACACAAGATGCGCCAGTCCAGAGGCAATAAACATGTTACATGGACTGGATCAGTGCATCTGCGCAAACACTATTGCGATGCCATTACTAAGTAATATTAAGTATAGCAATGTGTCAAAATGGATTATCGATTATCGATGGTATCTATACAGAGTGTCACCTAGGCATTCCGCAAGCTTTACTTTGAAAACAAACAGATCACACGCTGAGACAACATGGTCAGGGACAGACATGTGCATGGATCTGAAAGTAGGATCTATGATCCCAGAGGATCTCTCGACAAAACACAATGTTGGATCTTTGATCCCACTGGATCCCATGACAAATTACAATAGTGGAATTTGGATCCCAGTGGATCTTTTGATTAAATTTTGCAATGGATATTGGATCCCACAGGATCCCATTATAAACAATGAAAATGGATCTATGATCACATCGGATCTCAGATCCGACAGGATCCGACTTGCATATTATGCCATAATTATAGTATTTATTGACACAATATAACTAAAATGCATGCACCCATGTTAGTTGCATTAACAACGAATAAAAAGTACTGACAATTACTTTAAAAAATGGTTCCAAAAATATACATATGTATAATGGCGGATCTGGGATCCCAGTGGATCCCAATGCAAAATGGTGCATGCGATCTCAGATCCAGGCGGATCCGTTGACAAATTTTGAAGACGGATCTATGATCCCAGTGGATCCATCAACAATTTGTGAAGGTGGATCTATGATCCCAGTGGATTCGGGATCCAGATCCCACAGATCATATCCCGAGATCCGTTTTTGGGATCCGAGCACATGTCTGGTTAGGGAGCCGATTCCAAGCACCAATGCATCTCACGCCGAAAGATCGCTTCCTGATATCTGTCTGAGTATGGGGGAGATCAATCTTATACCTATGCCTTTGTGTCCCCTGGTACCCAGTTAAAGTGAACAGGTCATCAGGAACAACAGCACATTTTCCATGAAAGACCTTCCAGTAATAAACCACATATTCAGTAATAAACCAGTAATCGACCACAACACCAAGGTCTCTCTCATTGTTGGTAGCTTCCAGAGTCTTGCCACCCATCTTGTATTCATGCCTTTCGTTCTGGTTCCCAAGTGCATACTTTGCAACTTCGTAAATTGAAGGGAAGTTGCCATGAGCCAGACCAGGTAAGCAAAGCATCAACGTCCTTCTGGAGTGCCTGGGCTTCACTCAAGTTATCCACCGTACAGTACACCTTCGTGTCGTTGGCAAAAAATTTCACACTTGAACTGATTGTGTCTGGTAGATCATAAATGTAGAATAGGAAAAGAACTGGACCAAGGACACTCCCCTGTGGAACACCACTTTTGACTTCCTTCCAGTCTGAGGCTCCCCCATTGACAAGGACTCTGTCGTCTGCCGGTAAGAAATGCACGTATCCAGTTAAGCAATTTTCCCTGAATGCCATATGCTTCCAATTTGAGAAGAAGACTGTTGTGATGGCACCGAATCGAAGGCTTGGCAAAATCAGCGTACACAACGTTCAATGGGCTTTCCCGCTGTCCAATATTATGTCCACTGATCTAGTACCATCAGTAGCTGTGAACACAAGAGCGGCCAAGACACAAAACCATGTGGTGATCGCCAATCCATGTCTCAGTAGGTGTTTCCATAGCTTATCCGAAATAATGGATTCCATTAACTTGCATACCAACTGATGTGAGACTATGCGTCTATAATTGGCTCCAGATGCTCGGTCCCTTTATAAATATGCTGAACTGTGTCCTGTTTTCCACTGTTGGGAACAATACCCGTATCAAGTGAAGCCTGAAACAGAGTTCTCAGAGGTCACACAGTCTCTTCTGCTTTCTTGTAGCACTCGAGGTGGTATGCCATCTGGTCCAGGTGACTTGTTGGGTTTTAACTTCTCCAGCCTGTTCTGCACATCGATTGCATCAAACTCTATGGTATGAATGGAGTGTCCAGATGAGCGATCCCCTATATCTGGTATCTCCAGCAAGTCTTTCTCAGTAAAGATGGTTGCGAAGAATCTGTTTAATTCGTATGCCTTCTCTGCACTTGTTGCCACAGTTCCATCGATCCGTTGGAATTATTATATCTGCGCCCTTGTCTTTAGTCTTGAGTTAATGTATTTCCACAGCTTCTTAGGGTTTTCTTTTATGTTGTTCACTAGATTGGTCTCAAATTTGTTCCTTAGGCGCTTTGTCCACTTCCTGAGTTTGTTCCTGGTAGAATAGTTAAAGCTTCTGTCCAATCATCATCAACTAACCTGATTTCATATACTTTGCATGCATCTTATCTTTTCTTTCGCGAGCGGAGGCTTTCTTGTCCATAAACAGGTTTTTCATTTCCCATTCTCTTTAATGGTATGCATTGTGCAGTAGTCTGATTAAGTTTGGAGGCTATGTTTTCACAGAACTTCTCAACATATTCAGATTCGAGTGCTGTCCATTCCACTTCAGCTAGCAATCCTCTAAGCCTTGGATAGTCACCTCGGTTTACATCTTGATATGGGGTATTTGCGGTGCTGGTGATTGTTCGCGCCTGTATGGTGAAGGACAGGCATGAGTGGTCACTGTGTCCAAGTGGTGCACCGTAAACTAAATCCTGCACTATGGCCTCTTCGTTGGACAAGATCAAATCCAGTGTGCTAGATATATTACCCAGCCGAGATCTTGTTGGGTTTGTCACATGCTGGAACATGAAACATTCTTGAGTGCAGGCCAATAATTGCTGGGAGAAATGACTCGGTCCTTCACCAGAGATATTCCTAATCCAATCAATGTCCTTCATGTTGAAGTCACCTACTATTACTAAATGTGTGGTGTTCAGCTCTAACAAGCCCGGAACCAGGATACAGAGTTTCAGCAGTGGAAGCTTGGTCTGGGATGCCTTGCCAGTTTCTGTATACCAATCCCATAAGAAGAGGTACTGAACCCTGCAAACTTAATCTGAGAAAGTGTTTCCTTGAAGGTACTTCTTAACTCAATCCTAACAGCATTAATGTCTTCTCTGATGTAGACTGCTAGACCATACTAATGTATGGATGTAATGGTATGGACAGCCTGTAGAGGGAAAACAGGTACAAATTGGCATGAGTAATAAATAATTATGGTGGGCGTGTGATTGGTTATTGATTAGCATTGAACTTATCTTTTTTTCACTCTCTATGCTTACTTTTAGCCATAATCTTCGACCCCGCACCCCAGCTCCAAACCAATGCTAGGACCCCCACCCTGATTACAACTACAATGTCTGTAAAATCAAGTGAAAATGAAACAAATTTATAGAAAAAAATGAAGAGAGCAAAATATTCTGGACCCGAAAAGACCAGAAAATGACAAAGTTCCAAGGCTGGTGACCCCTCGCCTGGTTTGAGCATTGAGGGCTCCTCTTTAGCTTTTGAAAGCCATTTAGCTAATGCAAATGGTATCTGGGCCAATCTCAGTGGGCCCCCTGTGACTCGTAAGGGGCAATACCCGGCTGCCCCCTGTTTTCGCTCCTGGGCACTGATAATGGGCCCCCTGGATCCATCCCTCTTCGACCCGCAATCGGTTTGAAAAATCGTCACCACTGATAGGGGAGGTAAGCACGAAACAGGGAGAGATAGAGAGTATAAATAAGCCTGGGTGGGGAGAGGCGTTAGGTGAGTTTGCCGAGTACAGCCGCCTTCCTGCCGGGGGGGGGGGGGATCAGAGGGAGTTGACTGCTACCACTGTCTGGCCAGACTGCACGACCAGTGGCCCCTCCCCCGTTATTCTGATGAAGCTCGGTCGGTAATCGCTTCTGACTCGGCGCTCGACGGCTTCGTGTATTAGCATAGGACGGCGTTTTGTTCTGGATTGAATCGTAGCTAGTTCTGATGTCAATCCACGAACTCAAGCTGACGCAAGCCACTGAAAATGTGTGCGTGTTGTATGTTCCAGAGAGCAGGGATATTGGAGGTGCTTGCAGTGAAGGACGGCAAAGCCGACATGGAAGAAGTAGAAACAAGAGAGCCAGCGAAGCAAGACGGAGAAGGTCGACCACTTCAGGAGTCTTTTCTGGACAACCTTCCTCTGGAAGTGCTCACAAAGATTGTCTCTGTGCTGTCCTTGAAACAGCAGCTCGGCACACGAAGAGTGTCACGTGGCTGGTTACAGGCTGTGGACTTTCACCTGAAGACATTGCAGAGGGTTCACATTGACGACCCCGAAGCGCTGGACGACAGCAAACTGGAGCTTCTGTTGAAGGAAGTCCCAGCGCTTCGGATTCTCACCTGTAAAGAAAAAGACGGTCTAGAGAAGCCACAGTTCAGTCTTAACATTGTGGCGAAATGCTGTCCCCATCTGGAAGAGGCGGATCTCCGCTGGTTCCGGGTCGACCCCGGACTTCTCGGGCAGTTCGGCAGCTTCTGTCCCGGGCTGAAGGCCGTGAAGCTGCCCGTAACGACAGACGACGCCTGCTTGAAGGAGCTGCTGCCACAGCTGACTGGTCTGCGCTCACTCGAGTTGAGGTACACCGCAGTTGAGGGCACGTGTTTCTCGATGCTGCCTGTCTCACTGAATCGCTTGGATCTCAGACCCACGATGGCTGCGGACCTGAAGTCTGTCTACCTGCGTGACCTGGCGCGCTGCCATCAGCTGCGTGAGCTGCGCGTGATGTCCATTTTTGAGAATGGCATACAGGATGAAGACCTGGCCTTTGTGCTGGCCGGCTGCCCGCGACTGGAGAGTGTCTGGCTGACTTATGACATCGGACAGTCGTCCGAGTGGGTGCGACAGCTGTCTCACTGTCCACAGCTGATGGAACTGCGCCTGTGGGGCTCCCAGTCGCCGGTGCTGTATAGTGTCGAGGACATTGTGGCGATGCTGGCCGCGTGTCGTCGCCTCGAACGGCTGTCTCTGATGCGATGCACGTTTCATGGTAGTGCGTGGCTGCGCCAGCTGTCTCAATGTCCCCGGTTGGGCCAGCTGCACTTGTGGAGAGTCCTGCTTATTCGGCCTGCCGACTTGGCGCAGGCTCTCGCTTTCTGCCCGCTGCTGGAGCTGCTCTCGTTAGCGTGCCTGGAAGGCGTGGACGGTCTGCCGTTGCTGCTCGAACATTGTCTGCCGCCGCCTGGCAGTCTGCCTAAGCTCAGATGTCTGTCAGCGGGAGAGTGCCGGATCACCGATGGCTGCCTGCAGCGGCTGTCCTGTGTGCTGCCCGGCCTTTACATGCTGCACCTGATGGGGCTGGCTGAAGTCGGCCACGGCGGCACAACGGAGGAAGGCTGGATGGCGTGCCTGCCACGTTTCCGTCGACTGCAGATTCTGAAGCTGCACGATGTGACTGGTGTGTCAGATGCCGTGTTCGACCGACTGCCCGAGCTGCCTGTGCTGAACAAGCTGTGGTGTCTGATTGGCGACCACTGCACAATCACAACCGGCGCTGTCACCCGGCTTGTGGCGGCCTGCCTGTCGCTCAGACACCTGTGCCTGTTTGGTATGGGAGACGAGTTCTGGTGTCAGCTGGTGGAGCAGCTGTCTGCGGGCCATGACGGCACCATCCCTGTGGAAAGGGGCAGACCGGTCGTCGAAGACACGTCGCAGCCGCCAGAATTGCCCTCACGCCTAGTGGACTTCTTGACCTGGTATTTTTACGCTAGTAGTTTGCAAGTCTGACTTGCCTATACGAACTTGTCTCTCGTCTTTGTAATCAATGAGAGCAGAGAGACTAACCCTGCAAGTTATCATAACCATGTTGACGAGACAGCAGCGTAGCTCTGGACCTTCTGTGATGCTGGATCAATTTAGACTTGATGCCCGACAAATAGCAAAGCGTAATTGGTTACTTAACCCGGCATTGGCTGAGGTCTCAGCCGAACGCCATTGGCTGGGGGGCGTTTTTCGCCCCCCCCCGTTATCTTCCGAACCAATAAATGCAGCGAGACGCGCAAGACGGCAATCGAAAGCTATCAATGAGCACTCTAAAGCGTACGCCAAATTTGATAAATAAGGTCATATGTCAGGTCACAGTCAGGTTAAAGGTAAAATGTTAGCTGTTTGAGTTTTGGGGCCATACTTCCCATTAAAAGCTGTATATTGAGACTATCATCACTCAAAGTGCTCTCAAAGGTATGATGCATCTCCCGTATAAGCAAAAGTGAAATGGTAAACAAAGGTCAAGATCAGGTCAAATCAGGTCACTATTGGCAATAGATCATGCAACTCATGTTGTATGGGTTATCTTAATCATATAACTCGATTATGGTAGCCATTTGCACACCTGACTCGATAATATAAGGTCAAGGTCAGGTCATAAAACGTCAAAATTGGAAATGGATAAATATAAATGCAAAATTATTTTTCTTATCCAGGTTTGTCTCAGCAATACAGTGGTATATTTTTTTGTGTATCTGGTTAAAAAAGCCCTCAAAACGTACTTTTAAAAATGACGTCATGAGGTATTCATACCAGGGAGCAATCAGGGATTCCAAAACACATATATTTTGAAATTCGGTTTAGGTGTTGTACATATGTGGTTCTCTTACATATATTCCGGTTTGTGAAAATATTGAAAAATGTTGATTTTTTTTTTTTTTAGGGGTCAACATCCAAAATTGTATTTAATCTGATATTGCCATTTTCTAACCCTTGTCATTTGCTATCTTTTGGCGTTTTTGAATTGCATTGGTCTTTGTACAGCCTGTTAGAGCTTAGCTGATATTTGCGTCAAAGTCGTGTGTAGTGACGTCACTAAATTTGATANAATGGTTTTGTATTGGTGGATGACATACATGTTATCTAGGCATTTGTATTGTTCATGGCAAAGTCCACACTCTACATGCAGGTCAGGAGTTTAGCAGTTCCTGCATATTGACATTATGTTTGTCTTTTTTTAACCCATAAGAATGATCAATGTAGCCTAATACAGAGCCTATTCTGATCATATTTTCCAGATATTAGGCTGCAAACTAAAAATTATGTATCATTGTCATCCTGAGGCCCGACCTGACCCCCGGCCCCGGGTACCTACCTAACTATAGTACTTGTTTTTGTAAAAATGTAATATTTATGATGTTGAAGAACTGTTCTCAGTCCAGTTGTATATTCAATATATACTCCATTTGGTATATATTCAGAGTTTCAGCTTTCCTGGCCTTAACACATTTTTGGGTTGCTGTTTGGGGAAGGTGGCTCGAGGCAGAATTGGCCTCAATTTTGGATTCTTCTCTTTTGGGTGCAAATTGACCCAAAGGTGTTGGCGTGCCCTTAAACCCCAATAAACAAACAAGGATTCTTCCCTTCACTATCATGTGACACTTTTTTATGGTGAACGTTGCCAGAGTAAACCATAAAAAACTCTCCTATGATCCCAAACCCACAAGAGCAATATGAAGGGAACCCTTCATTTAAAACATGTGACCAAAAAAATGACAGCATTTTTCCCCTTTGCCCCCAGGGCACCTCTTCCGATCAGCCACTCATTTTTGCTAGGAAAAACACTTACTTACTTATCGGTACGGGATATATAGGTCGGTAGAACGGCCTGTGGGCTCCTCGCTCAAGTCGGCTCAGTTATCGGCTAGTTACAGACGGACTTTATACATGTTATTACTCCAGTACTTGTCGAGCCTGTTTTTGAATGAGTTTACAGAGGGTGCAGATTTGATGAGTTTCAGGCAGGCTGTTCCATGTATTCACCACACGGACTGGAAAGCTTTGCTGTCTCCGGAGAGTGTTCACTTGCAGTTTTTGAAGCTTGAGAGTGTCCTCGCCCTCGGGTCCTGTGACTGTCTGCAATGACGAACAACTCCTCCTGGTTGATTCAAATTTTTCCGGTCAAAATTTGATAGGTCATGATCATGTCACCACGCTGGCATCGGTAGTACATAGACATCATTCTCAGTTGTATCAACCTGTCTTCATATGGTAGGTGTCGAAGTGTCTTGACTAGCCTGGTTGTCCTCCTCAAAACTCTTTCTACAGCATCCTGGTCTCCTCGGTACATGGGTCCCCATACACAGTTTCCATATTACAGAATGGGTCGAATTAGAGATTTGAACAGAAGAGAAGAGGAATGGTCTGTTGGTTGTGCTTTTCAAACGACCTTTTGCATATTCCAAGCATCCTGAAGGCTTAGAAACAGCCTGGGCAGTGTGAAATGGAAGCGTAGACTGGCTGTCGACCACGTATACCAAGGTTTCTCTCATTGTTGGTAGCTTCCAGTAGTCTTGCCAACCATTTTCTATCATCCCTTCGTTTCTGAGTTTCCCAGTGCATCAGCTATGCACTTCTGTAAATTGAGGATGTTGCCATGAGCCAGACCAGGTAAGCAAAGCATCAACGTCCTTCTGGAGTGCCTGGGATTCACTTAAGTTATCCACCGTTCTGTACACCTTCGTGTCGTCTGCAAAAAATTTCACGCTTGAACTGATTGTGTCTGGTAGATCATTAATGTAAATTAGGAAAAGAACTGGATCAAGGACACTCCTTGTGGAACACCACTTTTAACTTCCTTCCAGTCTGAGGCTTCCCCATTGACAAAGACTCTCTGTCGTCTGCCGGTAAGAAATGCTCGTATCCAGTTAAGCAATTTTCCCTGAATGCCATATGCTGCCAATTTGAGAAGACGTTCGTGAGGCACCGAATCGAAGGCTTTGGCAAAATCGAGGTACACAACGTCAATGGGCTTCCCGCTGTCCAAATTTCTGTCCACTGATTCTGAGTACCATCAGTAGCTTTGTGGAGACAACAAGAGCGGCCCAGACACAAAAACCATAGCTGGTGAATCGCTCAATCTCATGGGCCTCAGTAAGGTTTCCATCAGCGTATCCTGAATAATGGATCCATTAACCTGTGCAACAACTGATAGTGAGACTGACGGTCTATAATGGCTGCCCAGATGTCGGTCACCTTTCTTAAATATTGCTGAGATGTGTCCTGTTTTCCACTGGTTGGGAACAATACCCGTAGCAAGTGAAGCCTGAAACAGAGTTCTCAGAGGGTCACACAGTTCTTCTGCTGTTTCTTGTAGCACTCGAGGTGTGTATGCCATCTGGTCCAGGTGACTTATGTTGGTTTAACTCTCCCAGCCTTGTTCTGGCACAACTATTGTATCAAACTCTATGGTATGAAACCGATTTGTCCAGATGAGCGATCCCTATATCTGTATCTCCAGCAAGTCTTGCCTCAAAAGTAAAGATGGTTGCGAAGAATCTGTTTAATTCGTCTGCCTTCTCTGCACTTGTTGTTGCCACAGTTCCATCGATCCGTTGGACAGACATGTGCTCGGATCCCAAAAACGGATATTGGGATCTGATCTGTGGGATCTGGATCCCGGATCCGCTGGGATCATAGATCCACCTTCACAAATTGTCATGGATTCCACTGGGATTCATAGATCCCGTCTTCAATATGTTTGTCGACGGATCCCGCCTGGCATTCCGAAGATACGCTAGGCCACCATTTGCATGCGATCCACTGGGATCCCGACATCCGCCATATACTTCACTTAAGTGTATTTTCGGAACCAGATTTTTAACAGGTAACATGTCAGTACCTTTCATTCGTTGTTAATGCAACTAGCATGGGTTCATGCTCTTTTAGTTCGATTTTGTCGATAAATAGCTATAATTATGGCATAAATGCAAAAGTCGAGATCCGAGATCCGTTGGGATCATAGATCCATTTGCATATGGTTTTCCATAATGGATCCTGTGCGGATCCAAGAGCACGTTTGCAAAATTTAATCGAAAGATCCACTGGATCAAGATCCAATGTATTATCGTCGTGGGAATCCAGTGGATCAAAGATACAAAGCATTGCGTTTTATCGAGAGATCCTCTGAGATCAATAGATCCCTACTTCCCTCAGATCCACTGCACATTGTCTGCCGTTGGACGTCTCTATATGTGCCTCTGTCTTAGTCTTGAGTTGGATGATTCCAACAGCAGCGCTTACATTTGGGTTTTCTTTTTATGTTGTTGACTAGATTGAGTCTCAAATTTGTTCTTAGGCGCTTGTCCCACATTCACTGAGTTTGTTCCTGGTAGAAGTAAACTTCTTCCAATCGATCAATCACTGTGCCTGATTTCATATACTTCGCATGCATCTTATTCTTCTTCTTTCAGGCAATGCGGATGGCTTCTTGTCCATAACAGGTTTTCATTTTGCCGTATTCTCTTTAATGGTATGCAATTGTGCAGTAGTCTGGATTAAGTTTGGAGGCTATTGTTTCCCAGAACTTCTCAACACTTCAAGATTCGAGTGCTGTCCAGTCCACTCAGCTAGCATCCTGCTAAGCCTTGAGACAAGTCACCTCGTTTACATCTTGATATGGAGTATTTGCTGTGCTGGTGACTGTTCGCGCCTGTATGGTGAAGGACAGACATGAGTGGTCACTGTGTCCAAGTGGTGCACTGTAAACTAAATCCTGCACTATGGCCTCTTCATTGGAAAAGATCAAATTCAGTGTGCTAGATATATTACCTAGCCGAGATCTTGTTGGGTTTGTCACATGCTGGAACATGAAACATTCTTGAGTGCAGGCCAAGAATTGCTGGTGAGAAATGACTGCGTCCATTACACCAGAATATCTTAATCCAAATCAATGTCCTTCTATGTGAATCACCTACTGATTAACTAAATGTGTGGTGTTCAGCTCTAACAATTCCCGGAACAGGTTACAGAGTTCAGCAGTGGAAGCTTGGTCTGGGATGCCTTGCCTGTTTCTGTACACCAATCATAAAACACATATGACATAACAATCTCATAGTAGCTCTGGATGATTATATGCTCCTGTATCACGTTCCGGCCATACTAGCGGACATCCCCATCTTTATTAAATATTTGATGAACTCTCTCAATTTCTTATAAATTGTCATGGTGACTTTTTTGCTCAGTTGTCAAGTTGTGCATCCTTTATCCTCCCAGCTATGTTCTTATGCTGTCACAAATTTACTTCCTTATGAAGTTTAAGGAAGTTTGTATTAAGTTTAAGTTTGTATTATGTTTGAAGATTGACCACTTTAAAGGGTGGTCATTGTCAAAACTCCAAAAAACAACATTAATTTCTATCATTGTAATTTGTTTTGATATGGAAATAGTTGAGTTTTTACTTATGAGGAATTACATGCTTTTTATATAAGGTGGTGTCATCACTCTTCCAAATCAATGGTTGTTTTCTTATCATATCTACAGGGAAGATAACTATTATTGAAAATGGGAACAGTTGTCATTTCAGTACCAAGCTCACATGAACAAAATGGGTTGTTTAAAACTCAGTGTGCTAGGATTGCACAATTTGGATGAAAACAATACCCTCCCACATAACAGACACATGGTAACCACATGGTCATCATGAGGGCTGTCCATCTTTCTCACATGGTGCCCACATGGTTTTGGAAGAGGTTTCCACATGGTTACCATATGGACTAGCACCCTACCTTCTAACCTCATCAAACCCACATGGGGCCCATATGGGTATGTCCACGTCATCCCCATGTTCACTTGTGCCCACCTCAGCCCACATGGGACCCATTCCAATCCCATGTGCAAGCCCATGCCCATGCTGAGCCCACATGCCCATCTTAAACCCATGTGGTAACCACATACGTGTGTTATGTGGGCTGTGGCTAACATTTTTCCACTTGCCCATTGGATAACTATAACCCTATCACTAATTCACTAATGCTCATATTAACCTGTGGAAGAAAAAAGGGTTATGAAAATATTGTATTTGTAACTGAGTCTGATGGGTGAGTTTTGGTTAAGTAGAGTACATCATATTGTCATTTAGGCTAAATTTTCCACTCTTTATTATTATTTTGTGTTGGCTGAATTTCCGACTCTGCACCATGGCTATCAGCTTCACAGCAATCCATAGGACCGTGTTCAAGGGATAGTGCCACCTTGCAGGCCACTTAACTTCACCATACTGTCAGTGAACCTTTAAATTACAATTTGTATGCAGTTTGCTATATTGTCAACAACTTAAGCTTCTTTTCATAACGAAACGGCAAGAATGTCTTTGGCTCGACTTTGGGCCGTAAAAGTTAACTGATTTTACTTCAAGGGCGTAGCTCGAGGGAAAGGGGCCATGCCCCCCCCCCCCTCCGAGTCCAGACGGGCTGCTCTGGCGACCAAGTGAAGACGGGCCGTTCTGGCGACTCTGGGGCCGAAGACTTCAGCGTTTCGAATTGTGCCTGGCGCCCACAAAGCGTCTTATTAAAGGGACATTGCCACCTTAACATTATATTTGAGTTGAGATAACCATGTTGTTGGATTTGCATTGAAATTAAGTAGGGTAGAAGTTAAAACAACCACAGAGGTATAATACAAAACTAATTTGAGCTTGGTCTTGACAATTGTAACGAATAAGTCCCTAGTGTATTTGAATGGGAACTTAAAGCCGATGGCGTCGCCTCTCTTTACCAAATTTTAATAGAATAACCCAATAGATTGAACACATACGGCTGCTATTTTTGATGTGATGTTTTCCGAATAAAATATAGATGATTAATCTAGGGAACCTGGCAGTTGGCAAAATAAGTTGATATATAACTTAGTTTAGCATAAATTGAACTCTGAGACAGCCACCTTACAAATAAAAGGTGTTATTTGAATGGAAACAATATGATAGTATGTCAATGTAGTTTGTGCACAATGCACGTGAAATATAAAATGTATGGTGATTCAATACATTTAAGTTCTGAATACCATCTTCATTCAACTAAAACCAGTAAAGCGCCGTAGTCGGCGATAAGCGAGCGAGAAGTAAATGTATGGTGAATTTTAACTGGATCAGGCAAGTAAAAATGGTGCGCACTTGCAGTCACCCACCCCTGACTTGTGGGAAAGGGGCGGCTGAGAAGTCCCTAACTATACACCAACTTTGTACACAATCGGTTCAGCCGTTAGTGAGATATATAATAGGGGTGTGCACGTGTACACATGCAGAGCCACCCCATCCCTTACTTGTGAAGAGGCGGCGGCTGAGAGGTCCCTAGCCACTCACCAAATTAAAACACAATCGGTTCAGCCGTTTCTGAGATATAGAATAGGGGTGTGTACGTGCGCACGTGCAGAGGCACCGCACCCCTGACTAGTGGAAAAGCGGGGGCTGATGGGTCCCTAACCACAACCAAATTCGAACACAATCAGCCCAGCCGTTGCGGAGTTATTGCGACAAAACATCTTTCAACACCCCTCACGTGGCACGCGCCACGCGCAGAGGTAGCTACCCACGAGTCGGTACTGGTATGAAACAGGGTAGGTTGGATAGGGCTACTCAGCAAAGAAGCCCACTTTTCAATCGGACGTGCGGTTGCAAAGATATGAGTTTCTCAAAAGCGTTGCAACGGGTCGGGTCGGGGCCTGGGGGTCGGGTCGGTCGGGCCGCTCATAATCATATTTTTCCCATATACCATGGAAAGACGAGCGAGCGCTTCGCGCTCGCTCGTAATCAATGTTGAGAATTAGCTTTAGCAACCATTGATGCTTCCACTAAATGATTCCCAGTCATCCCAATGAGTCCCAGTCATCACAGGCTATTGGCTGTGTTAAATTCTTAAGATTTGTGCCCATATCCGATTGGTACAAATCAAAGGTATTTGAAGTATATTGAATCAACTAACAAATAAGTTATGATGAAGGGGTGGTGTACGGGTTACCTTTAATCATTTCACATTTGTATTAAGTGATGTTTTGTGTTTCATAACACCAGTTTCCATACCTACCAAGAGGTACCAAAGTTGAGCTATGTGAAATATAAAGTTATTAGTTGGTAGCTCTGCAAGCTTTCATTTTTAAGTGTATGACCTGATAAATTGTGTGTGTCATCAACAGATCAGGGAACACTTGCAGCCTACTCCATACCAGCAAGAGCACTTCAAAATGAAAACAGTTGGCCTTTTCCCAAGCGCACAAGCTGAACTGCAATCAGACAGCAAGCGCACTAAGAAGAAGAAAAAGAAGAAGGCCAAACGCCGACGATCGAGCTCCAGCAGTTCCAGCAGCGACGGCGACCAGTGGGTGGAAAAACCGTCGGGCACTGCTGCCACTGCTGCTGCGTCGCAGCCTTCTGCGACTCCCGATCGCCACCACCCGCCGGCACCAGCTCGGGCGGTACAGCTGGCCACCCCACAGGGCGACCCGCCGGCACCAGCTCGGGCGGTACAGCTGGCCGCCCCACAGCGCAACCCGCCGGCGTCAGCGGGGGCGGTAGAGCTGGCCGCCCCACAGCGCGATGCCTGGATGGAAGTGGAGAACATCTTCGCTGGCGTAACGGCCGGCGAGGTGCGTGACAAGCGCCGGCAGACCAAGCAGCAGGTGCGCGAGGCTGAGGACCACCAGCGCCAGGTCGACTATGAGGCGCGGCAGTGGCGTCCGCCGGCGGAGGGGTCGGCCAAGCCCGCCGCGCCCATCGGTGATGGCGGCGCCAGCTGGCTTCGGCGCGCGCTGCAGCGGGCCAAGCAGCAGGCTGCCGAGTCGGGCAGGCCGCTGGAGGAGGTGGTGGCCGAGCGCTGGGGCTCGATGGAGAAGCTGCAGTCGATGCTGGACGCTGCGGAACGGAGGACGACGCCTGCGCAGCCGGCAGCCGCTGTGGAGCGGAGCACGCGCGAGCGGGGCTGGCGCCGCGGCTCTGACCGGCAACAGAGCGGGAGCCGAGGGCGGCGGAGGGGCGGGAGCCGGGAGCGGCGGAGGAGTGGGAGCCGGGAGCGGCGGAGGAGCGGGAGCAGGGAGCGGCGGAGGAGTGGGAGCAGGGAGCAGCGGAGGAGCGGGAGCCGGGAGCGGCGGCGGAGCGGGAGCAGGGAACGGCGGCGGAGCAGAAGTCGGGAGAGAAAACGGGACATAAGTCGGGAAAAGAGACGAGACATAAGTAGAGAGCGAAGACGGAGCACGAGCAAGGATAGGAAAAGAAGCAGGAGTAATGAGAGACGGACTAGAAGCAGAAGCAAGGATCGGAGGCGAGATGGAAGCAACGAGAGGAGACGAAGTAGGAGTAACGAAAGAGAGCGGAGGAGAAGCAAAGAAAGAGGAAGCGGAAGTACGGATAGAAAGCAAGATGTTGATGGTCAAGCAAAACCACCATCCAGAAAGCAGCGCAACGTTAGCGATGACAGCGATGATGAAAGCCGCTCTGACGCGGCGGGCAAAAACGGAAATACCAGAAAAGAATGGCGCGAACCGGCGGCGACCACGAAAGCTGTTCTACCACCTCGCTCCGCCGACGCCAGAACCGCCGGTAATGAATCGCTTCAGCGCAATTCCACCGTACTTCCCTCTTCACCCGAGCCGGATTCTGACTCATCAGCTAAGGACAAGGATTCGAGTCGCACAGGGTCAGCTCGGCTGCTCACTGATAGCGAGATGAACGCTCTCGCTGCCAAGATCCTGAAGGCCGAGCTAAACGGTGACGATGACGACGTGGCGGAGCTGCAGAAGCAGCTGGATGCCGCTCGTCAGCTGCGAGCCGCCGGCGGCGCGGCGCGACCCGTCGAGAAGGCAGAGAAGGTCGTGGTCATCGTGGGCAAAGGCGAGCGAGGGCCGACCGGCAGCGACGGGCGGTCGAACAAACGGCGTAAGGCGGACACTCACCGAGGCGCCGAGCGTACAAAGTACTTCGCCGACGACGACCGACTCGACCTGCGCGACATGTTCGAACGCGAGCGGCGCACCACGCCGGCGGACGAAGCGGCGGCGCTGGCGCGGCTGACGGCGCGCGGTGTGCGCCAGAATCGTCACCATGACGACGAGCACGGGCTTGACGAGCAGCTGGCCGAGCGCGCCGGTCGCGCCGAGCCGGAGCGGGCGCAGGACGAGCGGACGGCGGCGCGCGCCCGCACGCAGCACCGCCACCTGGAGCGGTGTACGCGCTGCTTCGAAAGCCGGCTGACGCTGCGCCACCTGATCGCGTCACTGGGAGAGAAGTGCTACCTGTCGCTGCCGGCCGGCCGCTCCGTCACTGAACACCACTGCCTGATCGTGCCGCTGCAGCACGCCGTCAGTCTCACCGCGGTCGAGGAGGACACCTGGGAGGAGATGGCGCGCTTCCGCGCCGCGCTCGTCGCCATGTTCGCCGCCGACGATCAGGATGTGGTCTTCTTCGAGAGCGCGATGAAGCTGCAGACGCACCCGCACGCGGCGCTGCACTGCGTGCCGGTGCCGCGCGAGACCGGCGAGCTGGCGCCCATCTACTTCAAGAAGGCGCTGGAGGAGAGCGAGACGGAGTGGAGTCAGAACAAGAAGGTGGTGGACCTACGCGGGCGGGACGTCCGCCGCGCTGTGCCAAAGGGCCTGCCCTACTTCTTCGTGGACTTTGGTCTGCAGCCGGGATTCGCGCACGTGGTGGAGGATGAGGATCTGTTTGCGGATAACTTCGCGCAGGAGGTGATCGGAGGAATGCTCGAGCTGGACCCGTCCGCCTGGCGTCGGTCCAAGAACGAGACGCTCGAACAGCAGAGCAAGAAGGCGATGGACTTTGCGAAGATCTGGGAGCCGCATGATTTCACCAAGGAGGGGTGAGAGGTGACTGCTCCTGCCTTCCTCCGCGATTTATGTTCGTGAATTTCGCTATTTGACATGTTTCATCGCCTCCCGGTTTTGCTTTTGAGTGTGTTAGCATGATGAGCTTGCTGCCCCAAGTACAACTGACTGCAGGGCATTGCAAGCCCACGCATCTCGAACATACTTATAAGCGCCACAAACGATCCAACTTTCATGTATGGTGGCCGGTGACATCAAGACCTGTGATTGATTGTACGGTGTAAAATACACAATTGTCGTCTGCCGTTTTAATTGGTCATAAGACGACTGTGTGGCGCGAGTAGCAATGCCTCTCCAGTCTCCGTGAACTGGCTGCTATTACCAGACTTGTAACTGACTCAGAGTTGAGTCATGAATCGACTCATGAGTCAGATATTTTTGGTGAGTCATGAGTTGAGTCGACTCAATTTTTAAAAGCGGGACTTGATCAAGAGTCGAGTCGATTCAATCTGTTTGAAACAGAACTTCAGTCAAGAGTTGAGTCAGTTCTTCGTTTGTGAGTCAGACTTTAGGAGTCGACTCAAACGGTCGAGTCAAATGCAACAGGAACATAGTTAAAGGGTCGTTGGGGTCACGCCCTTCACCCGAGCAAACGAATTTACACTAGATAGAATGCGATTTTTCTGATAACCGACCCTCCCCCTCCCCCCATGGTCAACATCAAGAAATAATGAAACTTGTGATGAGTCAAACTGAGTCGACTTAAATGTATTTTTGAGTCGAATAGAACCAATTTGTTACAACTTTACTTGAGTTAAGAGTCGAGTCGATTCATTTTTCATAAATAGCTCTCTGTCAAGAGTCGAGTCGATTAATTTTTTGTTAACAACACTAGAGTCAAGAGTCGTCAGTTCTTCGGCTGTTGAGTCAGACTTGAGTCGACAAAAACAAATGTGAGTCGTTACAAGTATTAGTAGTAGTAGTAGAGTTTATTGACACACTGTACCAAACACTACGTTGATGTACAAATATATACATAGGCGTAGGCGTACGGCGGGTGAGCTTCGAAGCAGACGTGCGTTTTACTTTGTATAGATGGCGCCCGTGTAGTGCGCCGGGTGTAGCCGTTTGATATGCCGGGTGCAGCGTGACATGTCAATAGTATAGATGGCGCCCATGTAGTGCGCCGGGTGTAGCCGTTTGATATGCCGGGTGCAGCGTGACATGTCAAATTATGCTGTTGTTTAGGGAAAATCCGCCGCTCCGCCGACCGATAAGCTAACGTTCGACGCATACTCTAACGTTTCCAACACACGTACTCTCCGTCCAACTCCGCTGTATTGTACACAAACACATGACACTAGCTTTCCGAGGGCACCACGCAGCTCCTGCTCCGGCTCCGGCCTACGGCCAGGGCTGCTTCTCGCCCTGCTTCAGTTCCCGACCGTAGAGCGCCGACTTGTTCCTGAACATGGTCATCCTCAGATCGTCCCGCTTGTCCAGGTACCAGCCGCCAAAGAACATGGCCAGCGGCACCAGCGCCATCACCGGGTTGTGGATGATCGGGATCGGCATCGTGTGGTGTCCCTGGGAGGATCCGGCTGCCTGTGATGTCCCTGGGAGGATCCGGCTGCCTGTGGGGGCAGATTCGAGGGTGTAAGTCTGGCTGCAGCAGTGGGCTGCACGTGATCAGGTTATGTCTCTTGTCACCCGGATACAAATTTTGTAAACTGATACTCGTATGCGACTGTAGTATAATATATCAGTAAGACGCCCTAATCGGCGAAGGACGAGCGAGCTCGATTAAACCCGATAGCAAGGCAATTGATCGTCATCAAAACTCAACGTTGCGAGTAGTTTGGTCTCCAACCACACACCAAATGATCTACATAAGGCTCAAAGCGGCCCTCTGAAGGACAGAATGGGCCCTCCTTGGATCGAAACAATAATTGCTTCTGACCTGTGCCGTCACCTGTCATATAGGCCCGTTGTTTCTCATTTTGAAAGGCATTTAGTGGGCGGCATGTAACCTTCGCTGTCGGTCCGCCCTAAAACCCCAATCATCATCATCATCATGAAAGGCATTTAAGTTGGATGTCCAGCGGTATTATTTAAATGTACTTCTCCAACAGACTAGGCCACAGATTATGGTTAGGATCTTAAACAGCACCTGAATTCGGGCCATAGTCCACACATTCCCACTGCATTTGCATTGTTAAACAATTTGAACTCATTAGCCATCAAAGTTAAAATAACTTTGTATATGTGAGATGGTGGTAGTTACCATAATTATGAAATAGACCCGTGCCCCACTGGGCCTCGGGATTTTCCACGCCCTACAGAGGGGGGGAATATCCCCTTCCACCCCTTCTAACTCAGCGCATATGCTACGTAGACCAAAACCAAAAACATTGTTCCATACGTCGTCAAAAATCATTTGAAAATGTTCCATTTTTTTCGCTCAGGTCAAAATTGAGATCACCAGAGGTCATCAAAGGTCATTTTTTCAAGTTTTAGGACTTCGCTCCAGATAGATACCCCAATATATCTCGGGAACTATGCTAGCTAGAAACAAACGGAAAAAAGTAATCGACAGCCATTGAAATTGCAATCGACAAGATGTCCTCAAATTTGATCTCAGGTCAAAATTTTAGGCTCTAGGGGTCAAAAAGGTAAATGTGTGTTTTTTTGCCATTTTTTTCGTTAATAACTTTTTACCTAACAAAGCTAACGCAATACTGTTAACGCCATCGTGTTTTGTCTTGTCAAGGAGCTTTGACATAAATGAATGTTGACCATGCTAGGTCAACTTCGAAAATTGACCTCAGGTAAGGTCAAGTGGTGACCCAAGTAGGTCATGTTCATAGGCGTACCCAAGGGGGGGGGGGGGTAAAAGGGGCAATTGCCCCCCCCCCCCTGAAGGTCCGTGCGTGCCCCCTTGGCCAATGGGCCCCCCTTGCCAATGAGCCCCCTTGGCCAATGGACCCCCTTTGGAAATAGGGCCAGAAGGGCCCTATTTTCTCTCTAAAGACCACGCGAAGCGTGGTCGTTAGAGTGTTTAGAGCACATCAGAGGCTCTTCAGAGGTTCTTCAGAGGTTTTTGAGGTCAGCGTACCCCCTAAGGCGGCCAGAGTGCCACCACAGGCGGTCAGAGTGTCTTCTCAGGTGGCGAGAGGGCCCCTCAGGCGGTCAGAGTCATAGACGTACCAAGGGGGGGGGGGCAAAAGGGCAATTGCCCCCTGAAGGTCTGTGCGTGCCCCCTTGACCCATCTGCCCCCTTTGGAATAAGGGCCCGAAGGACCCTATTTCCAATGTAAAGATCACGCAAAGTGTGGTCTTAAATGAATTCAGAGTACTTCAGTTAATTTTTTCGAGGTTCTATAGGTTAGAGTGCCCCCCAGCGTTGGATTTCTGGCCGCTTTCTGGTCTTCAATGAGTACTTTGCTCTCTTCAATGAGTTACCCCCGTTCCGGCCTCAGCCCTTCAGGTCAAGCTAATCCACGGGTCATGCTGCGGCCGCATTCCCCCGTGGAGGTGCAAACTTTGTGCACAACTGAGTATATCGGACTCTAGATACATACTAGATTATGAAATATAATACATAATTCCAAGTAATAAGTACGTACCACGCTAAATATACCATCTTATATTCTGAAGTCAAGAATATTACTATTCTGGGGTTCTGAATATAACTCATTTGTGAACAAAATTTGCATCTCAACTGGTTTTTACTTCGGCAGCGTTCGCTGAACCCGAAAGGCTGAGGCCGAAACGGGAGTAACACTTTAAAGAGAGTAAAACACCGGACCAGAAAACGACCAGAAATCCAACACTGGTGCCCACTCAGGCGGCTCTGGGGTTTCATGGATGCAGAGCAACCAGGGCCTTTGGAGCATCAACTGGACCTCACACATTTGGTTAGTGCGGCCAGAGACGCAGCCAGACCCTCGACAAGGGGGGCACGGCATCCCAAGGGCCCTCCCCGAAAAAAAAATATATTCCCGGATTTAGGCCACTATATTTTGCAGGGCCCAAAAAAGTCGCAAAAAGGGACGTCGCCGATCATTTTTTAGTGAAAAAGTCGGGGTCCATTGGGGGGGGGCACGTGCACCCTGTGCCCCCTGCTAGTGCCTCAGTGCACGAAATAGGGCCTGTGCCCACGGTGCTCTCACACAATTTCGCCGTATTTCGCCGGCCCGTCCAAATACGGCGAGTTTTTTTTTGGATGTAACTGGGGTCCCCTAAAAAATAATGTTTTTGTGATTTTTGTTTCGAAAACAAAATGTTGAAAATATGACCCTCTAAAAATATAGTGGGACAAATCCGTTTTTTTTAGTCGGGTTACCTTGTGCCCCGACCAAAATTCCCCCCCCCCCCTGAAGCGAATCCTGGGTACGCCACTGGTCATGTTGCACATTAGAAGACGACTTTCTACGAGACAAACACATTGGTGAAAGTTTAACTTCTCTATCTCCATTCTTCATTGTGTCGAGTTATTTACAAAAAAGTGTTGGTGACTTCGGATGACCTCAAATGACATATTCTGGGTTACTGAACGAAACCTGTAATTGGATCTTCAAGAATATCCTACGATTACATAAGCCAGCAGAAACTGGACTGATATCCTCCAAAAAGGAAACATTTGAATATTTCTCCATCGACTTATAATGGGAGGTCACAAAATTGACCAAACCTCAGGTCACTGATATCAAAATTCAGAGATCAAACTTTTGTAGATACTGATGGCTTCATATAATCCTAAAAGTTAGATATCGATCCCTCAGAAACTGTGGTCAGGGTACGACCGCAAACTTTTTGGGAGGTGGGGTCGCTTGCCCTGACCTGGTGACCTGACCAGATCCGACACGTAACTCAAATTTTAACACAACGTGTGCAAATTATAAATTATAAGTTAGACTAAATTTAGCGGCGCTACGCGCGGCCGTTTTTTCGTGATCTGGATAAAACCGCAGCGGGGGGTGTTCAACCTACGCCCCAGTGCTGCGCAGGTTTAACTCAGCAACCGGTGAGCCGATTTGCTCCAAACCGGCACCAATCGATTCAGAGCAACGATTTACTCAAACGTATAGAAAATGGTGACCCTAGGTTGCCATTATGACCTTGGATAAAACAATAAACAAACAAAAAAATACAGCATTGCTAAACCCAACTCAGCAACCACAGGGACGATTTTATCCAAACCAGCACCAATCGATTCAGAGCAACGATTTACTTTGCCGTTAATAAAATGGTGACCCTAGTTCACTATTATCACCTTGGAAAAACAACAATAAACCAAGAAAACCATAAAAGCCAAACCCAAACTCAGCAACTGCTGTGGAGATTTTCTCCAAACCAGCACTAATCGATTCAGAGCAATGATCTACTTGAAAGTACTGAAAATAGTGACCTTAGGTCACTAGAATGACCTTGAAAAAACAATAAACCAAGAAGAAAAAAACATGAAAGTCAAACCCAAACTCAGCAACGGGCTGGGCCGATTTTCGCAAAACTAGCACCAAACGATTTAGAGCAATGATTTACTAACCTAACAGGATCTGAAAATGGTGACCCTAAGTCATCAGAATGACCTTAAAAACCAGTATACCAAGAAAAACCATAAAAGCCAAACCGAAACGTTTTTTTCAAGGTCATACTGGTGACCTAGGGTCAACATTTTCAGAACGGCTAAGTAAATCGTTGCTCTAAATCGATTGATGCAAGTTTGGAGAAAATCGACCCAGCCGTTGCTAAGTTTAGGTTTTGGCTTTGATTTTTTTTCTCTCATTATTATTGCTTTTTCAATGTCGTAATGGTGGGTGACCTAGGGTCACCATTTGCAATACGGCTGACTTAATCGTCGCTCTAAATCGATTGGTGTTGTTTTTAAGAAAATCGACCCAGCGGTTGCTGAGTAATGATTTTGAGTTTGGCTTTGATGTGTTTTTTTGTCAAGGTCATAATTGCGACCTAGGTAACCATTTTCAAAACGGCTTAGTAAATTAAATCCTTGCTCTGAATTTATTGGTGTTGGTTTTGAAAGAATCGGCCCAGCCGTTGCTGAGTTTGAGTTTGATTTTTTATAGGTTTTCTTTGTTTTTCAAGGTTATACTGGTGACCTAGGGTCACCATTTTCAGAACGAGTGAGTAAATCGTTGCTCTGAATCGATTGCTGCCGACGGGTTGAAGAAAATTGGCACAGCCATTGATGAGTTTGGGTTTGGCTTTGATGTGTGTTTTTATTATTGTTTTAACAAGGTAATAATGGTGACCTACGGTCACTATTTTCAGAACAGATTGGTTAATCGTTGCTTTGAATCGATTGGTGCTGGTTTAGAGAAAATCGGTCCAGCCGTTGCATAGCTATGGCTTGGCTTTTGTTTTTTCTTGGTTTATTGGTTTTCAAGGTCATACTGGTGACTAGTGGTGTCAATCGTAACCAAAATTTTGGTTACCGAAAAATTTGTGTGACCGATTCGGTAATCGGTCGGTCAGGCTTATAAATTTGTGGATGCTTTTTGGTCAGCTTAATTGTAAAAATACACTTTTGTGTCTCCTTTTAACGCTTTCTTATCTCTATCCAACAAATTGATACACAATTTAATCGAAATTCATTTAATTAATGTATATGTCTTTGGTCTTGCTTGTGGCATCCACTATTTTGCTTTGTAAATGGATTTAGTTCCTTTTTCACAAATATAATGTCTTTTTGGAAACTGTACAAATGCGTTTTATGAATTAATGATGTTAACAAAGCTAATTTTGCCAGTGTGTGGTGTATAGATAAGTATACTATTAACAAATCGGTCAAATCTTGGACATTTTTGGCCCTAAATAAAATCGGTCAATATTTGGACAACCAAAATGTTTGGTATTGAATTGGTTTTGGTCAGGAAATTTTGAGAAGATGATATCACTACTGGTGAGTGGTGACCTAGGGTCACCATTTTCAGATCGGTCTAAATAAATCGTTGCTCTGAATTGATTGGTGCTGGTTTTGAGAAAACAGGCCCAGTGGCTGCCAAGTTTGGGTTTGGCTTTTGTCTTTTTTTGTCAAGGTCATACTGGTGACCTAACATCACCATTTTCAGAGCAGCTGAGTAAATAGTTGCTCTAAATCAATTAGTACTGGTTTTGATAAAATCGACCCAGCGGTTGCTGAGTTTGGGTTTGGCATTGATGTTTTTTTTCAGGTCATATTGGTGACCTAGGGTCACCAATTTTAATACAGCTAAGTAAATTGTTGCTCTGAATCGACTGGTGCTGGTTCAAGTAAATTGGCCCAGCCATTGCTGAGTTTGGGTTTGGCTTGTATGTCTTTTCTTTTTTTCTTTTTTTAAGGTGACTCTGGTGACCTAGTGTCACCATTTTCAGAACAGCTGAATAAATAGTTGCTCGGAATCGATTGGTGCTGGATTTTATCAAATTGACCAAGTGGTTGCTGAGGTTGGGTTTAGCTGCTATGTTTTTTTCTTGGTTTATTGTCTTCAAGGTCATATTGATGACCTAGGGTCATCATTTTCAGAATGGCTAGTAACTTGTTGCTCTGAATTGACTAGTGTTGGTTTTGAGAAAATCAACCCAGCAGTTGCTGAGTTTGGGTTTGGCATTAATGTTTTTTTTACAGTTATAATGGTGACCAAGGGCCACCTTTTCTAGAACAGCTAAGTAAATTGGTGCTCTGAATCGATTTTTGCTAGTTTTGAGTAATTGGCCCAGCCATTGCTGAGTCTGAGTTTGTTTTTTATGTTTTTTAATGATTTGTTTGTCAAGGTCATAATGGTGAGCTAGGGCCACCATTTTCAGAACAGGTGAGTAAATTGTTGCTCTGAATCGATAGGTGCTGGTTTTGAGTAAATCAGCCCAGCCTCTGTTGAGTTTGGTTTGGCCTCACACATGGCCTTGTTAGTGTTGTCCTAGTGGTGCACAGGTTAATGAAGAAGGGAATGATCACTAACATCTGTGTAATCTTAAAAATGCTGTAAAAACAAAAGCTTGATTCTTTCATTTAAGCCATAATTGATCATACAAAAATAAATATTGTCATGTTAGTGATCATTCCCATCTTTGGTGCTAGGGGCACGGCCTCCCCCAGGCGCTCAGATCACGGGGCCAAGCCATGCTTTGGCCTCCCCAAGCAGGGGAGGTTTGGGGAGGCCAAAACATGGCCCAGCCCCGTGACCTGGGTGCCTGGGGGAGGCCGCGCCCCCTCTGGATCCGCCAGTGAAGGGAATGTTTCACCTTTGAGCCCGCTACTTCAATCAACTTGCCTTAAAATTATATATCTTTATCACTATGTTACAGTGCTGCCTCATCAGTTATTCTTCTGACCTGAGGGAGCCTATTCAGAGGCTAGGTACCCACTGATATCCCCAGTGTTTTGGCATTTTCTCTAATGATCATTTATAAAAAGAAAACAAACACTTCAAATAATTAGTTGCACAAGTTACCACCATTATTTTAACCCCAGCAGC
>VOPJ01008797.1:0-25875 GCA_014673585.1 Semibalanus balanoides | reverse complement strand
CACAGACTTAGCAGCTACTCGGAAGCGGGCTTATACCGACCCCTGCAACATGGCCTGCACTGTTGAGATGTCCACATGCATTTATTATGCATGACTGACAGACTGACAGAGCCTATTCAACTAAATTGTATGAATAAAATAGCAAAATAGTCCATGGTTAATGGCACGTCAGAAGATCCAAGACTGGGGTCGGGAGGATGAAAGGGACCTGGAAGTAATTTCATCCTGGCGATATATAACCCTCTATCCTCTTTCACGGCCACTTGTCGTCGGTGAATGGGGTCCGCCGACCACAAGGCAGCGCATATAGCATGATCTTCTAGAGAGCACTGTTCGCACTGGAGGGTCCGTCCTTTATAGTCGGGACTACCACATTATCTCCAGCTCTGGTGAAGAACGCGACTCCCAAAGCCGCACGGATCGTAAGCGCGGGCGATGATGCCGCAATTGGTCATACATATTCCAATCGTAGAACACTCCTACTCTGAGATAAGCGATGACGGTCTGAGGCGGTCGAGCAGTGGAATTCACTTTGATTTTGTTCTCACTCAATTCATACAAGTCATCAACGATTAACTTCTCGATCTTGAAGGTTTGGGGTGGCGTCCTCGTGAGCTGAGCGGCGGCTGGCATAGTGCACCTTTACTACTCGAGATCTGTTGACTGTTGCGGTGGCGACAGATTCGCTTATCATTTGCTTTATGTAACAGAGAGGTGCCCTGAGTTAAGCACAGTGTGCTTTTGCACCGTTCGGCATTTTTTCAGCACAATGTCATATCGGATGATTAGCTCTTCATTTGTTCTGTTGTCTAAAAAGTTGTGTACTAAACATTGTGTGATGATCAAACTTCTAACCTGCTTGTCCCCATTTCTTCCTATCATGGCGGCAAACAAACCGATAGGTACAGACCAGGTGACATCCTCTTAGTCTTGCCTGTGTAATTTAAATTGACCACGGCCCAACTCTCCCACTAAGTAACCAGCAAACACTGTACCGCAAGGCTCAGATCTTCACAAACCAGACCATAAATGGCTCTGCCAACATAACGCCGAATGCATACTGTACCGCAGTGACTTCCGGTGACTGAGCTTCCAGAACCGACTCATAGATGGCGCTGCCAACATTACGCCTGATGCTGTACCGCAATGACTTTATCCTCCCGAACCAGCTCATAGATGGCTCTGCCTACTTGGCGCCTAGTTAATGCTATATCGCAACACACATATGTGTTGCGGCATAGCAGAAGCAGCCGGGACATTCCAGGACAGATCGACAAGGGGTAGGTAGCATCCTACAACTCAGATTGTTATTAAAGTCCGCCACAGAGGTTATCTGGGGCGCAAAATCGCGCTGTGCAAGTTTCAGCTCGATTGTATCTACGATTACCGAGTTATAGCCTCCGGCATTTTCGTGAGGTTAGGGTAGACCGGGGCAAAGCGCACCCCTTAACGTTATATTTGTGATTACGTCCATATTTTGAAAGAATTTGTGACAAATTTGGTACGAGAATGAAGACTGAACATTTTTATCCCGAACCCCATCTCCGAATCACCCACCCCATTTGCTGAAAACTGGTAAAATATAGAAATGTAACGGAAGTCAAGAAGGGCGCTTTGCCCGGTACCGGGGCAAAGCGCCCTACGGTGCGGGGCAAAGAGCCATGCACTGCGGGGCATAGTGTATCGCATGGGGCAAAGCGCATCATGGATATTCAAGCACAAAAAAGGTTCTGTTGTGATCCTGACCTAACCGTTTTGCAACCATAAGAAATAAGCGTTCTCGGAATCACAAACAGTCTACATGAGCCGATAATGTCAAAACCGGTTGATACACTGAAGGGCGCTTTGCCCCAGTTACTCTCTGCCTCATTACCCCCATGTCTGCATATTCTTGCTACGTTACCTGGCGCACCACACTGCAATTGTCGTGGTCTTATTTTAGGTTAACAGTGAAGAAAATGAGTGGCGAAAATGCTGATACGAACTAAAAATCGAGCACAGAGGTTTATAATGATTATATACAGCCTCTAAGAAGTCTACATATTACACGAAAAATGCGAAAAACATATCCTACCGCATAGCGACGTTACTTTAGGGGCGATCTACTTGAAAAGAAGGATACTGCGGAATTTTCGCGCGCGCTTTACGATGAAGATCTTGATTTTCGCTCAAGGACTCTATAAATTAGAAATATTGCCATGGGGTGCATTACCCCGGGGGTGCGCTTTGCCCCGGTCTACCCTACCTTGCACGATTTAGCCAATTAGCCAATAACTCCACAACAAATTATCCAATTGCTAGAAAATCATACATTTTCTGAATGGCAATAAAGTGAGGAACATTATCCCAGGCCCAGTTTTTATTTTGGTATGGATTCTGATGAAATGACCATTAGCCTCTGGTGACCTAGCCTGACCTTGAAACGAGCGCAGTGAAAATATTGTGTTTTATATTTTGTAATGTACTTTGGTAAGCTATCCTTACACAGGGAAAAACAAAATGGGAAAAGGGAAGGGGTGAAAGGGGAAAACGAGTTATTTTGAGCAATTTAAAAGTACATTTACAGAAAATACCCATCTCCAATTTGTACATTGTGCAAAGACAGATTATCTAAGAATATTATGCAAATATAAAACAACATTATTTTAACTGCGCTCGTTTCAAGGTCGAGTGTCAGGTCACCAAAGGTCACAGGTCATTTTATCAGAATCAACACAAAAATTAAACTGGGTTTGGGATGATGTTCTTTACTTCATTGCCATTCAAAAAATGTATGGTTTTCTAGGATTGGATAATTTGTTGTGGAGTTATTGGCTGATTGACTAAGTCATGCAAGATGACTTCACGAAAATGCTGGAGGCTATAACTCGGTAACCGTAACTCCAATCGAGGTGAAACTCGCACATCGCGATTCAGTGCCCCAGAGAACCTCTTCAACGGACTTTTATTGAAATCGGAGATGTAGGGTACTATTTTTTAAGCCTTTACATGAGTGGCCCCTCCCTCAGCCAACGCGACAACCGCAACCTTACGTTAACACCACAAAAGAGAAACAAAAGTAGAAAGTCACTCAAGGAAGATAAAACAAAATATAAAATATTAGAGATAGTTTCCCTTGAGCGTCGGGTTATGTTAGGCTAGGCAAGTTAGTAGTAAGTTAGTAAAGTTAAGTTAAAGTAAAGTTAGTAGTAAGTTAGTAAGTTAGTTAGTAGCAAGTAAGTAGGTAAGGCATAACCATCAGTGACAAAAAACGCCTAATTGAGGCGAAAGGTGGTGGGTGGGCCGAATGGAGGGGGGTTAGTAACTACTAATAGTCAGTCCCAGATTCCCCACGAGCAGATAGCTCGTGGGGTTTTCGCTTGTCGATCTGTCCTGGAATTATATGGACTCCCATATAATATAAGCTATGCAAACATTGTGCCTGATGCATTGCGTACCGCGGTGTTCATATATTAGTGAATGTGTAAATAAGGTTATCATAATCGACATAATAAAGGGCAAATGGATAATCGTTTGACCGTTATGGAATCGAGAACCCTTGGTCATGGACACAAAAACCATACATTTTCTGAATCAACATAATGACAGGCATGTTTTGGACCAAAAAGATACAAAATATTTGTACTATGACCTTCCTGGGTAACCAAATGACCTTGACCTGAGGTCAAATTTTGAAAGTGACCTTACCAGGCCACCATGTATATGTTTCAAAGTGCCTCGAAGAGACAAACACGATGGTGATAAATTAATTGCTTTATCATTTTTAGATAAAAAGTTATTCGGGAAAATAAATTATATAAAAAATCATTTTGACTTTCGATGACCTTTGATGGAGCCTTAATTATTGATTTGAGCTCAATTTTGAGGACACCCAATCAGATGGCATTTTTAATGAGCTTTCGATTGCTATTTCTGATTGTTCCTAGCTATCATAGTTCACGAGACATACGGGGTTGTTCGAAGCAAAGTCCAAAAACTGTGAAAGCTGACCTTTGATGACCTCTAGTGACCTCAATATTAATATCCCGACCGGGGGAATGATGACCCTTTCCACACAAAATGGAGTTAGAACTTAAAATGGGAAGAAGCGCTCAACTTATAAGAAAATTAAATAACATTTTTCATAAAAATGTCGCCAGCCAAAGTTATTTCAGGTTTAAGTTGACAAGCGTTTCATGCGTAAAACGGTCGTTACTCAGCTCTCACTCGAAAACAAACTCACCGTCCTTGCTCAAATTAGCCTGTCTACGCATAGTTATGTCATGAAGGTATGTAACATGTTTCACCGCACTCTTTTTTTGCGAATATGGACCAAAATTGTATGGACAATCAACAAATATTTGAAAGGTGCATTGAAATCGGCAGTTTAATTTAGCCCCGGAGCGAACGGCAACTTATTAGTATACTCCGACTCATTTAATAAATTTATATTTTCCCATTACTTTTTCCAAAATACATGTATTTAATACATTAACCTCGCACCGAGGGGGCGGAAATATCCGCCCCCACAGTTTTTCCAGACTAGGGAAACGGTCGGCGCGTAGCCGCCAAATTTTGTAAGCTGTTTGGAATCAATTACAAACACACTTCTGAAAAATTTGACCCCTCCTAACTTTTCAAGGTCACGTTGTCAAGTAACATTAAATGACCTGACCTCATGTCACTTTTTGTAAGTTGAATCTTGCCGAAACCCCCACAGTAGTGAACCAAACAGTTTTGAAATTCACCAGTGTGTAATGAACCTTCGATATCTACGAGTTCGTTATCTTGATTTTTGTATATCGGTGACTGAGGTCATGTCAAAATTTTTGAAGACCTCCATTAATAGTCTATCAGGAAAAATTGAAATGCGCACAATCGAACAAAACCTTGCTAAATGTGGTAGTTTTCATCCTAATCACTAATTCTGAAGCAAAGTTATAAGTAGCAAGTTTGTATTTTTCTTCGTGTCCTCGTTAAGTTCAATCCAATGTGCCCAAAGGGTCATAGGTATTTGTCAATAACTCATGTTCTACGTAAGATAGAGTACTTGGTTTTCACCATTCTGTTTCTTCTTGTCAACCTCCATCGAATAGGACATAAAAATTTGACTTGACCTTGACCATGACCTCAGGTCAGGTCAGGTCATTTTTTTTAGTTTAACCTAGCTAGATCCTACGATATAAGGTTTCAATGCGCCTGATGTGAGAACACGATGGTGGCAAAATGACTGCTCTACCTTTAAAACTTAAGAAGTTTATTAACAAAAAACTTTTTTCATTATAATTAAGCATTTTGACCTTCGCTGACTCTGGAGCCTTACTTATTGAACGATCTCAAATTGAGGACATGACAGCGAAAACGTGTTTCAAGAGCAATTGCAGTGTTTTTTTTTTTTCCGGATTGCCTAGCTATGTTAGTTACTGAGCTAGCCCGGATTATGTGAAGCATTGCTCAATTTACTCGAAATATGGGAAAATTTGACCTTGTTTAACCTCTGATGACCTCAATATTGACCTGATCAAAAAATAGCTAAAAAATTTCGCTAGTACTCGTCACGGCCTACCTCACGCCGTTTTTCGCTTCTCGCTACGTTGCGTAGTTTTGAAGATCTCTGGGGGGCGGTTATCCCGCCCCCCGTCGGTTCGAAGTTGGCTCAGACCCCCGTCGGTGCGAGTGTTAAGAAAAGCACACATTAATGTATTTATTGACAGTTTTCTCCCATAATCAGTGAACAGAATCTGTAAAAACGTGATGCATCGAAGATTAAACTTGGCCTCTATGACGACGTAATTTAGTTGAATGCAATTTGTTGAGGAGGTATTCAATGACAGATATTTATCGTTGAGCAACCTTTGGAAAAAGCGCCAGATACTGCTCCCAAGTCCCAAAAGTGAATGAAAACACAGATCATGAACTTCGAAATTAAATATGGATGTACTTTTTCACAATTTCACAAATACAAAACATCAAAATACAAAAGTGTCATTGTATCATTAAAATGATAATCGATTAATTTAATACCATACATAATTGCATAACATAATGCAGAAAAGTAGATCAAAAGGTGAAAGTTTCCCTGGTTAAATACATTTGTTTTATTGATGTTGCAAAAGGCATTAGGAAAATATAGCATACACTTATAACATTATTTTCCACATCCGATAGTAGCGCGTTAGATTCCGACGGACTTCAGACGTGCTTTGGACACTAGGGTGTGTCATCAGTAACAAAACCAAGTGACACAAAAATATTCCTTGGCGCTGGAGCCCAAAAGTACACGGCATCACAACCGTTCTTCCCAAAAACTTGAATTCGTGAGGCGAGAGCCGATCGAAATGTCGCTATAAACCGACGCCCGGCGTTGCAGTCTCCGTATGTTGAGCGCCACCGGCCGCCGCAGGTAACACCAAGCCGGTGGTGGCAAGCGATGCAAAATAACTTCGCGTATGAAAACGATGCTGCCGAAGTCTTTTGAAACTGAAACGTGCAAAATTGGGCCATTCTAAGCTCCACTAAGCAGTTCAGACATTGACTGACTGATTGTCCNGTTCTTCCCAGAAACTTGAATTCGTGAGGCGCGAGCCGATCGAAATGTCGCTATAAACCGATGCCCGGCGTTGCAGTCTCCGTATGTTGAGCGCCAACGGCCGCCGCAGGTAACACCAGGCCGTCGGCGACAAGCGATGCAAAATAACTTCGCGTATGAAAACGATGCTGCCGAACTCTTTTGAAACCGATACGTGCAAAATTGGGCCATTCTAAGCTCCACTAAGCAGTTCAGACATTGAGTGACTGATTGTCCTATGGCAGAAACTTATGTGTTGTTAAGTCTAAACTCGCTGTACGAGTACGTTTAGATAGTACTGCTTTTCGACTTTCACTTCTCTAAGACACCTATGTGCTGCAAACAAAACCATTGCCTATCATGACTCAATATATTGCCTGTGGGACATCTTATACAAACTTTTCCGCAGTGCGGCGCTGTCAGATCCGTTTTACATGTATTTGAAAACACGCACGTAAAATAACATAAACATTATGCATTGCCGAGTCCAAAAACCGATGGCTATCGGCATACATATCAGCAAATAGCGTAAGCATGAACTAATGTGAAATAATACGACATAGATGGCATAACGTATGATAATAAGTAAAAGCTTAATAAGATACATGAACACAATGATACCTAAAGAAGTTTCAACATTCCTGCTATGAAATTATAATACAATGTTGTTTTCATATTTTACCTGCATAGTTCAGTGGTTCAATTTGCCGGCCGGCTTACGCGTCCGACGGAGCCGCTTTGAACCCCCGAGGCCAGCAGGTACAGCAGCTGCTGTTCCATGCCTCAGCTTGCTGGACCAGGTTAACCGGCAGATTGGGCATGTGCCCCGGCATACCACTCCCTGCGTCTCAAATTTCACTACGTCCCTCTTCCAGACCTCTCCGGCGCAGGTCTTGCCGATGGGTCAAGAAAAAAAATCGGACCCGTGGTCGTGCCGTCCAGGTTCAGCAGCGGAGGTTCAGCTCGTTGCCGTGCAGCTGGCAGATGAACTAATGCATTCGGTGGACTCGGTGCCAGCCAACAGCCGGCTACACGCCGCCTTTCGTCCCGGTGTTGACGGCTGGTGCCGTCGCAGCCGTCGCAGCTGAGCAGCAACGCAAGAGTGCCCAGTATCTTCCCATCCAGGATAAACTTTGAGGCCGGTGACTATACAGACCATGAATATACTGGGTAGATTCTCAGTCATAAAGCTTCACTCCTGGAGATCTCTGAGTGACGTCGATTGCGGGACATTGTGCAGCTCCGATGGCCATCCCGCCCATATATCCTGTCACACCAGGCGGTGGAGAGGGCCGTGCACACCGTCACCGATGCGTGATCGCGGTATGGGAGAAGGGCGCGGCATGACACTCACGGCCAGCAAGCTCCAGCTCAGGCAACACCCGGCAGGTTCCCGCACCATCAACTTTTAGAAAACATCTGCTCTAAGAAGGTAAGCAGGGCAGTTGTCTAACTAATCACATCCACAAAAGTGTCAGAATCCTGTTTCGACTTCGATTGTTCAGTAGGTTGAAGTACATTGCACAATGTACATTGTCCAATAGATTGGAATTCGAAACGGGAATCTGATTATTTTGAAGATGTGATTAGTTAGCAATTGCCAGCATACCTTTCCAGTTGATCTTTCTTAGAGCTGATGGTGGGGAGAATCTGGTGGTGCCTGAGCTTGCTGGCCGTGATGAGGCCATGCCGTGCATCTTCTTCCTTCGCGATCACGCTCGGTGACGTGTGACGGCCCTCTCACCGCCGGGTGTGAACTGATAGGGCGGTGAACCATCGGAGCTTGCACTATGTCCCGCAAGTTCGCCGTCACTCAGAACTCGCAGGAGTGGAGGCTTTGTGACCGGTCTGTACCAGGAGATCATGTCTGTATAGCTCACGGCCTCAAGTTTATCGCTGGGATGGCGAAGATCCTGGGCTCTTGCGTTTGCTGCTCAGCTGCGACGGCTGCGACGGCACAGCCGTCAACACCGGAGCGAAAAGGCGGCGCTGTGCCGGCTGTTTGAGCTGGTCACCGAGTCACTCGTGCACTATATAGTTCATCTGCCAGCTGCACGACATCGAGCTGAACCTACGTCGCCTGCTGCTGAACCTGAACGGCACGACCACGGGACCGAAATATTTGTATGTACCCATCGGCAAGACCTGCACCGGAGAGGTCTGGGAGAGGGACGTTGTGGAAATTGAGACTCAGGGAGTCGTATGCCAGGGCACAATCTGCCGGTTGACCGTCCAGCAGCTGAGCATGGACCAGCAGCTGCTGTACCTGCTGGCCTCGGGGGTTCAAAGCGGCTCAGTCCGGACGCGTTAGCCGGCGGCGAATCAGAACGCACTGAACTACTGCCAGGTAATTGAAAACACAATTATTATAATATCAATAGCATGATGTTCGAAAACTGTTCGGCCGTATCATTCTGGTTTGTTAATTGCATTTATTTGTTAAGCATTTACTCATTATCACAACGTTATCATAGTATGTCTTCACATGGTTCATGCTTTACGCTATTTGTGATATGTATTGCCGTTACACTTTAGGACTCGCACTGTGGTTAATGTCTGTCTCTGTAAAGCATTTGTAGTGCTGTTTCAAATACATGTAAATGTATCTAGACCAGCCGGCCGCACTGCGGAAAGTTGTATTGGTTGTTCCACAGGTAATATATTGTGGATCATATGATAGGCATGGTTTTGCTTGCAGGACGTGAGGTGTCTTACAGAAGTGAAAGTCGAAAAGCAGTAGGTACTATTTGACGTACTCGTACAGCGAGTTTATGCTAACAACACATAAGCTTCTGCCATAGAACAATCAGTCAGTCAATGTGTGAAATGCTAATTGGAGCCTAGAATGGCCCATTTTTGCACGTATCAGTTTCGGAAGAGCTCGGCAGCATCGTTTTCATACGCGAAGTTATTTTGCATCGCTAGCTTCCAATGGCCTGGTGTTACCTGCAGTGGCCGGTGGCGCTCAACATACGGAGACTGCAACGCCGGGCGTTGGTTTTTAGCGACATTTCGATCGGCTCGCGCCTCACGAATTTAAGTTTCTGGGAAGATAACTGTTAGATGGCGTGTCTCTGTGAGCTCCAGCGCCAAGGAATTTCTTTGTTTCAGGTGATTCAACGAGATTCACCCTCGATGACCCTAAATTGTTCTGGTGCCCCTTTCTGAAAAAAAAAAAATTCCCCCCAAAAACTTTTAAGAGGCCCTTTCGGTCTGTTCAGGGACCCCTCACCTGCACAGACCTGCACATGGGCCCCTTTAACCTGTCAGGGGCTCTCTGGTCTGGCTAGGGGCCTTCCAGCCCATACTCAGGGGCCCTTTCAATCTGGCAAGGAACTGCGCTGGCTGCTTTTTCGCCCTACCGACATGCTCAGGGGCCCCTCCTACCTGCCCAGGGGCCCCTTCGACCTGTCTAGGGCCCCTACGACCTGCCCAGTTGCCCTCTGTGCTGGATAGGGGCCCATTCAATGTGTTCAGGGGGCCATCTGACCTGACCCACTCAGGGGCCCTTTTGGCTTGTCCAGGGGACCCTTTCACACGCACAGGGTTATTTTAAACATCGAAGGGGCCCTCTGGTCTTTCAGAGAGAGAGCCCTGGTTGCCATACAGGGCCTTGAAGTGCTCTAAACAATCTAAAGACCACTCTTCGTGGTTTTCCGACTCTTAAAGAGCCCATGATACCGCGCTTCGCGCGGTCTCGTCAGCCCTTTTCGGTGCGCTGCGCGCGCTAAAAAGTGCCCAGCAGGCCTGGAAAACGGACCACCGGGCCTCCAGGGGGGCGGCCGCCTCCGCCGTCCCCTTTGTCTACGAGCCTGACTTTATAACACAATATTTGTAATGAATATCTTTGTAAAGGCATTACGTGTGAATATAAATATCCCTTTTGTATGGGTTGTGCTGTAATATCTATGCGGATGCCATTTGAGGTCAAAACTTCATGTTTCAAGTGAACTTTTTTCCTCAAATGGATATGTAATGCATTCCTTACTTAGATCCCAATTATGTAAATGTTGAATAAACCACAGTCAGTGACTTTCACGTCGTTTCCTAATTCAGTCATATTGATAGAAAGCTTCGTCTGGAGCAGGATTCGATCCCGTGCATGGCCGTCGCTCGATCTACGCAGGTTCACGAGATGCTTAATAGCTCGAAAACGAACCTCACGGCGTACACTTTTGACCCCGGAAATGAAAGAAATCGTTTCAAGCTTCATTTCTAGCTACTTTGATTGTTGTATCAGTTGCAGTAAAAAAAAGCCGTGGGCCGAAAATGGCTTTTTAACATGTCTATGGCTAGTAGGAAAATGTACGCCGTGCTACCATATGACTTTGGACCTGCCCCGCCAGGTAGCGTCGTCCCACGCGCATCCCTTTCTGCGCAAGGTGTCCGATGACGTCATAGGTGGTGTCAGCCAGCCGGGAGGCCGCCGCGTAAGCGTTCAATAGACGAAGTTCAAACGGGAAACAAATTGCTTTCCCGTGATATTACAAACACAATTTAGGATAGAATCCATTTATCTATAGTTGGACTGTTCGAATCAGCACGATATCTCATTTTTAAGTGATTTATATTATGTTTCGGCGATTTCCGAACAGGCAGATATCCATAACAGGCACTGTGTGCAGCCAGCATCGGTCGGCGTCCGATCCGGTGCAAGTAGGCAGCTCCGAACCGCTCCAGCGGCGGCCTGGAACTGGTACAATCATCCGACATATCGACCGTACGAGTCGGTTCTTCATTTCGACCGGCCCGTGCAGTTCGGTCACCAAAAGACCTGTACAACCGTCCAGCCAACTCCGCTGTCAGGTGGAGATGCGCGGTCTCGGGAGACGGCTTTTTCAGGACAGTCCCCCAACAAACGTCGATGATAGTGTTCAGTTCGGAAGGTCACCGATTTCCCCGAGTGATTGGATTTCTGGATGGACTACCTTCACGAGGTGGACTCCGTGGGGTCCACGAAGGTGGCACAAGGTCCAGCATTGACTGGGGTCTGATCTGAACACCATTGGACTGGGGAGGGGGGGGTGCGTTTAACGCAGGGTAACTAGACACCGGGTAGAACGGTAAGGAATGTAGCGCCCAAACGAATTAGACAACATACATTTGTTTTGAAAAATATTCTGTCTATGATAAATTCACAGTATTGTATTGCATCATTAACTTGCATTTCAATAGATTAAATCTTAATTTATTGAATTCACTTCCAGCAAATCTACTGAAGCATAGTCGAGATAGGATATATTTCAGTAGCTTTGGTAGCATATGGCAGCGGTTATCAAAACAACTGAGCGCCTCTACTAGCATTATAGATGACGCTGCAGTCGCCACTTCTATGCTACGCCACAGTCGGCATTGGGGCGCCCCGATATTTTTTAACCCCAGCCATTTCACCTCTCTGTGCCCATAAATCCGAAAAATGGTAAATAGAAACGTTTAGCCCAAGCCTCATAGCTATTATGTTGCAGAGTCGGAATTGAATAATTCCCGATTCACGAGCCGACTCGTCTTGAACATCGTCGCTTTAACATGGGAACCCTATGGTCTAGTAGTTTTTGAGCGCCCAAACGCCCGAGTGCTGACAACTGTTACCGGTGGGGGCTGGTTAAACGCACCCCCTCGTCATTTTCCGAACCGATGTTCGCAGCGAGACGCGCAAGGCGGCATTCGAAATCACGCATTAAGATATATCTATAGCACGCTCGAAAATCTCGAATTGAGGTCATCTGTCAGGTCACGGTCAGGTCAAAGGTCAAAATAAAGGCATTTTCGTGTATGGGCCATACTTTTCATCCAAAGCCTTCGATTGCGACCATGATCACCCAAAGTGCTCTTAAATGTATTATACACATCTCGTATGATCGAAAGTGAAATTATTGGCAAAGAACAAAGGTCAAGGTCAGGTCGCAAAAAGTCAATATACACAAAATATCTACGAAAGCCATGCAACACATGTTTTATGGATAATTTTACGCATGGAAAGCGATAGTGATACCCATTTTACCACTAAACCTCATGTTTATGAAGGAAATGTCAAGCTAAGGTCAAAGTAAGGTCAGAAAATGTTTTTTATTGATAAATATAAACCCAAAAGTCATGTTTTTAGAACAGTTTTGTCTCAGAAATACAATGCTGTCAATTATTTATCTGCGCCTTGTCAAAAAATCAAAAAACGCAATTTCAAAATATGTCGTCATGAGTAACCAGCATTGTAAATGCGTTCCCTGTCAAAAATAATGAAAAATTCTGAAATTTGGTATGGTAGTTGTTCGCATATAGTTCTGACATATCTTCCAGTTTTTCAATATCTTTGAAAATTTTGATTTTATAGTAATTTTACCGCGTGTATACACCGAAACTCGTACACTATCGGCTCGCAGAACAATATGACAAAACGCGATTGCGAGACATCCAACATACGGTTGTTGATTCACTTTCAAGAAAAGGCAGATCAACAGTCGTCTCGTCACATGCGCATTATGGCACCATCAGCTGTCACCGCAGCCACACTGCAGTCTGCACGGTACACCGTCCTACCGCTGGCTGTTAACGTGTTGGCGAATCTGCTTCCGGTCACGCCTGCCGAGCCGCTCGACGACGAGCGAGACGACGAGCAAGAGAACTTATTAAACACAATACCAAGAACAATTTTCAAAGCAATATCTCTAATTTTGACTGAGTGATCGCTCCCTAAGTAAAAGAAGCTTATGACGTCCTTTTTTAGTCGCATTTTTAGTAAAGCCGATTTTCGTGAATAGCATTTCACCTAACAAAGATAGGGAAATAATTTTGACGTCATCGTGTTTGTTTCATCGAGGCACTTTGAAGTATAAACACGGTGACCTTGTAAGGTCAACTTCAAAATTTGACCTCAGGTCAAGGTCATTTGGTGACCCAGGTAGGTCATATTGCATATGGAGCAACGCGGCCAGACGAGACAAATATATTGGCGTCAACTGCTCGTCTCTATCTCTTTTCTATCAATAGTTATTAGCAAATAATTGCTGATGACCTCAGATGACCTCATATGACCTTGAAGAAATCACTTGAGCGAGCAATGGCACCTTGATCATCCAGAATTTAGCTAAAATAACATGATTCTGAAAAAAAAAATTAGCCTGATCCAATGCATATTTTCTTAATAGGAAGCATTTGTTTACTTTCCCATTCACTTATTAATGGGCAGTTCAGGAATTGACCCTGACCTTTAGTCACCGATACGAAAAATCGGAAACAAAAAGAATTGTAGTACTGATATTCGTATGCAACCGCAAGTTTAAACCTTCAGGAAAAGGACTGTGCTTTGGCACGAACACAAATATTTTTGAAGGTAAGGTCACTTGAATGAAACTTGTGACCTGACCTGAGATGAACTCAAAGCAAAACTTTTCCAAAGTGTGGGTATTTGATGCCCAAATAGGTGTACGAAATTTGGCGACGCTGCGCGCCGCCGTTTTCCCGCTACTCTTGCAAAACCTGAGGGGCGAAAATCCCCCCCTGCAGTGCGCGGGATAAGATAATAACTCAAGAAAGACAACAGACAAGTTAACAACTGGGCGACCCCTGTATGCTGTCTGACCATGCTAGGTCAAGTTGTTCAATTTAATCTCACAATTTTGATATTTATTTGATACGGGACCTCGATCCTTATCACAAGTTCGCTTAGCGGTGTGGGTGAGAGTAAATACACAGGGTTTTAAACATGCATGCATAATGCATGTTTAAAACCCTTATATATATATATGAATATATATATTAATATAATATAATATATAATAATATATATATATAATATATATTATATATATATATATATATATAATACATTCACATATATTTTGTGTCATTGCAGTAGCCTCATTCCCCTTTACGTTTTTATATAGTAAATAACTAACGATTCATGCCGGGGTCTGCCCAACCAACAAGCAAACCATGGTAGCGCTTGCAATAGCAATAAAACTGAACTGTTATTTGAAAACTAACACAGCCTTGTGCTCTCTTCCGTCGGCTGACCGCGACATTTGCCCTGTATCCTGTCTGTTATATAGGTAATGTGTATTGACTTATACACATATAAGATAATAACTCAAGAGAGACAACAGACAAGTTAACCCGCGCACTGCAGGGGGTTCGCGCCGAACACGAACTGCAGGGGGGGTTGATTTCCGCCCCCCGTAGATCTCCAAAAACTACGCAACCGTAGCGACAAGCGGAAAACGGCATTAGAAGGCTCTAGGCAAGCTTCTATCGAAAGTATTTCAGTATTTTCTTGATCAGTCACAATTGAGGTCACCAGTGGTCACCAAAGGTCAGATTTTCCGGTTTTAGGACTCTTTTAGGACTCTTTTTCTAGAAACCCCCGATTATCTCGGAAACTATGATAGCTAGGAGCAAACGATTAAAGAAGCAATCGATAGGATGGACCAATCAGGCGTCAGGCCATAGTCACGTGGTCACCGTAGTCACTTGGGCGACAGGGGAGACGTAATGTTTTGACGGAAGCACACTTCTCAGAATCTCAGCGCCGCTTGAATGAGCATGCGCTTCAGCCGGTCGGCGAGAATATAGTGAGTTATATCATGTCATGATTACAAAGTAACAAAGTACTTTGTAATCAAAGTAACAACAAAGTACCTACCTATATTTCAAATAAAAATGTTCATTACCTACATTGCAAATGGTATTTACCAGTTAATCAAAATTGAGTCTGAGCCATTGGAATTGGTTCTCAGCACTAAACAGATTGAAAATGGTTGGCTCCAACCATATTCAAATTTGAATTTACTTTTCACCGTTTGAAATCAAACTTCAAATAGCTCATGGCACCCACCTTATAAGTAGATGAAAATGCAACCACAAAACACAAGTTCAAACAAGAGTCAGCTGCAAAGGACAACTAAAGTACCGCGCTCCTAACTTTGGCGCAGGCCATCCGCCAACTACAACGCCAAAACAAAGTGGTGAGACCCGTCATTCAGCTCCACCCGGAAACGCTTCAAAATTCACCGGTTCACATACCCACCGACAGACGGCAGGCAGACGGCGTGAATAGCCAGCTGACTGCACTTCGATTATCCACTGCTCTCTCTCTTTACTGCGCGTCTTCATGAGTTACGACCTATAACGGTCCATGTGGACTCCCGCCTTCAGTCAGCCGGCCACAGCCGGCTGACCTGTTAGACTCCTCACATGACAGGCAACATGCTGGTTCCGACACAGCGCCATTGGCGCTACACTTCATTAGCCTGTTCCGCGCAGCTTTGCTGTACACCGTACTCAGAAAGCCTAACCTTTCAGGTGGCTTAAACCTCCCTGGGTGAAATAGCGAGAATGTGGGCATTCACTGCTGACCGTCAGCTAACCCGGTGGGACGCTTATTTTGGAACCAATTGTATATCTATTAATTTCTAATTTTGATGTTTTCTGACGGAGAAAAACCGCTATTCTTGACATGATCGAGTCGAGGTCGTTCACTTGACCTGGAAGTTCACCCAATGACCTGAAGCCTAAAAATTGCATACTGTTAGACTCCTCACATGACAGGCAACATGCTGGTTCTTACCACGTTGCTCTATGATGGATGCTTGGTTTGGAAGTTAACAGGGGATCCTGTCAGCCCCCCCCCCCCCTCCGCACGGCGAAGGTGGGAAACGGTAAGGCGATGGTTAATGTTTTATGAATCGGCCCTGGGCACAGGAATTACCGTCAACGAGAGCCTCTGCCAGACACTTAATGAAGTTAATTTATCATTTTTTTAATTTGTGTAAGCAATTGCGAAACTTTTGTGATTCCGCGAAGCGGCGCGAAATTTGACCGTTTTTTACTGTGAATAGCTGGATTTTGACTGAATCAAAGCTATTTTAGTGACAAATTGTTATCTTTCCTCGGGTACCAGACTCACCATGTTAATACCAAAAAGTAACAAATCAGTTTCGTATTGAATAATGTGGGTATTCACTGATATCCTTTGGAGGGGCAGAATATATGTTGGCCCCACCCTTTTTCGCTTGAGGGAGGGGGAGGGCATGGCCGGATTGGCCCCCTGGATCCGCCCCTGTGTAAGAATAAGAATTCACATGAGTTTTGGCCTTCTGTAGGAGGACGTCTAAAATCAAAGCTTTTGGCCAGGCCTCCGACCGACCAAAGGTGACGGCAGGAGCCGTGGCGCCCCGGTATAAGCGCAACTACAACAACAATAAACATGATGCTTTGATGTAGGCTGTGCCATCGGCATTAGGGAGACGCGACAGCCCATCAGCTTCCAATGATGCAGCTGTATACAATATACTTAAATTAATACAAGTGAAATAGAAAGGGTAAAGAACTCAGCACTAGAAAATTAAGTGACTTAAATTCATGTTTTTTTTATTTTTTGGAGGCGGTATTTAGGATAGGACTAATAATTTGTCGTTCGATAGTGTACCCAGTAACTTTGAGATCGTGGTTACGCCCCTGACTAGACGTAACCTAGTGACCTGACCTGAGGAGACCCGAGGTCAAACATTTAACCCGATTTGAACATTTTTTTTTGCAAACAGTTTGCCTAAAATGGCGGCGCGAAATGCCGTTGTTTTCCATTTTTCGAAAAGCCTAAGGGGGACATTCCACCCATGGTGTTGCGCGTGTTAACCCGCGCGTTACTGGGGTATATTCTGTAACGCGAGTTACTGGGGGGGGGGGCTATTTATAGCCCCCCTCTGATATCCAAACTACTAAAACCGATCTTAAAAATTCGAACGGCATTCGATAGCCTTATCAAATTTGTCGAGGGAAACCTAATATTGTTTAATCCTCAGGATCACCGATGACGTCCACAGGTCACGTCAAAGAAAAATGTTTGACCGTTGCCAGCAAAGTCCGGTGTTCGGCATTGTCGCGCAGAAATGCGAATCATTTAACCATAAATAAGTTGATGAAATCGGTATGATTCGTGCATGCTCACCTTCTAATTACCATCTAAGCTAAAATTTGACTTGGTCAGTTCAAGGTCAACATCCGAGGTACAAGGTCCAAAACTGAAGATTATACGTCATAGGAGTTGGTAACACCATGTTTATAGGGTTCGTTTAATCGATTAAAACGCGAGAAAATGACTTTGAACATTTTTTGTTCTATACAATTGAATGAAGAAGCAAAAAACGAAATTGCACTTTTTGCTTTACAGTAAAAGTGTCTAATTTTTGGGAACTTTGAAAGCTGTCAAACTCAAGCATTTTGAAGATATTGACTTCAAGCTTTGCTACACATACTAAATTCATTGGGATCAACTCAATCACATATATTCCTTTTTTAATTTTCAAAAACCCCAAAAAATGTATTTGAATTTATCAAAATTTTGAATTTCAAATTTTCGAAAATCCCGAGAAAAGCAGTCTGATAGCCCAACTTATTACCTGTCTTTTGGTGTATGACAAATTGAGTTTATCTTAAAAACTGTACATTTGGCAGTGTTTCCCGCAAACCCTCATTTTTCAACAAAAATACGCAGAACATGACGTCACTCTGCGTCATTTCCGGGTTGACCCTATAATAGCCGCATGTTTTTCCATCCCGGCTCAGAAATGTGTCAAATTGAATATGGGACAAGGTACTGAAAGTTTTTGTCACGATACCTACGTTGATTTAGGGAGATATTGCAGAATAACGGGAGGGGGGCTGATAAATAGCCCCCCCCCATAATCGCGGTTAACGTTTTGTCCACAGATTCGCCCGCCCCCCCCATCCCGCCCCAAAAATCCTGGCAAAGCCATTGTATGGATGTATATCTAAGGAGTTCAAGCAATAAACCTCGAGTTTCTTCGTTCTCTTCATGCTCTGCAATCTGCATGCCCAAATTGCACAACCTGCCCCACGAGCTGGATCATATTGCCCCAACCATGGAATAATTTTAGCAATACGTAACCTTTATTTCGCGTCATTTTGTGAAGTATAAACGTGGGTTTGTTAAAATTGTTGCTTTTTAAGTAGGAACGGTTAATTTTCGTCCCCTTTCAGCCTTTTTGGGGCTCTGGCTCGATACCAACACGGTTAGTTGGAATTTTCCATCAAGAGTCATGCTTACGTCTTTTTGCCTTTGTGTGCTATGTTTGGATCTTGTCTTGTCCCCCCGCGTGTTTTCCCTTAACATAGGCCCTGTGTCAGGTCATATGTACTCGGCCGGTCTGGGAAGGCATTTCACATACCTACCTGAGAGCATGGTCTAAGAAGTCCCAGACGGGTAACAAGAGAACTCGACCGACCTATGAAGGTCCTCGGCATGTGTAAGAGGACATTTTTAGGCAGCTTGATAGTTGTAGGCAGCTTGATCTTGATAGGCCGGTTTTGAGAGGTCATGGGCCAATCTAGGAAGGCCTTAGCTATTCTGAGAGCCTGCGGCTGATCTGTGACGGTATTTTCCTAATCTGAGAGCGCCTTATGTCGGTCTGAGAGGTCTTTTAGGCCGTTTGAAAGGGCCCTCGGGTCGGTCTGAGAAGGCTTCTGTCGGACCTTAGAGGCCGATCTGGAGGTCCTCTTTCAGACCTCAGAGGGCCCTACGGCTTTCCGAGAGAGCCCTCGGTTGGTCTGAGACGGGTACTTGAAGTCTGGTAACAAAACTGCCAATAGCTAGTCAACGAAATACTGCAAAGTAAGGAGGGGAAGCAAAATAGACCCACCTTATCACGTCTATTAAATTAACTGGATCCAGAGCCGGGGAAATCTCTGTAGTTCATAGTTTTGGAATTTTGGTTCAGGTGACTAGGCAGGCACGTAGCCAGGACTTAAGTCAGGGGGGCGTCCCAACGTCGAAAAAATCAAATTTTGCTCCTCAGCCATTGCCTGCTGAACCGGGGGGGGGGAGGGTGGAAGGGTCGGGCACTTTGGCGGATCTAGCCGTGTTTTTTGTGAGGGGGAAATCCAGTGGACTATTTCCCAAAAGCTGTTCAGCGGGGGCAAGGGGTGGGGGGCGTAGTGGGCCGTCAGCTATCAGCCAAAAGTTGTTGACCGTAGGTGGGGGTAGAACGCAACCGTCAACCCGGCAACAACTGTAGGTCCGGCCGTTTTTTAAGGGGAAATCATGGTTTAAGGATCGTGGGCGGAGGGCATGACCCTAAATGGTTCCGTCGTCCGTCATACCTGGATCCGTCAATGCCTATCTACCTTTAGTTTGTTTTATTTTAATTGGCAAAATCAGGGGCGTCGCCGTTAATTTTTGACTGGGGAGGGGGTGGTCGGCTGAAATGGCGAAAATTTGAACCCCCATTTTTATGAGTGTAATCAAGCCTTTGCAGCATTTTTTAATGTTAATTTTCATGATTGGTAATTGTCATTTTGGGCCGTTAAGCGGCGCGAACTTTTTACAGTTTTGCATTAACAAAATAGGCGGTGGGCTTTGTAGAGGATAATAAGCTAAAAATGGCATGCATTACATTCAGCATTACGACAAAGTGGAAACGATGACGATGGCTTCATTATGACGATGGTCACTGATGTGGCGTCGCAAAGCGGCGTGAAAATTTTATTTTAGGTCGAAAAATACATTTGTATATTTTAACCAGGCCGTGAGTGGAGCCAAGCCTCAGGTAACCCGCTTTCCTGGTTGCACACCTCGGCATCATAACAAAATGAAAAGAAGGTCATTAGCCTCGGATAGAAAATCAAGATGACCGCTGGCATTCAGCGCTCAGTTGTACACCTTTTTGCACTCGCATTTGACCATTCAGCATACATGTTTGAACGGTAATTTCAACAATCATCATTCGACAAAACAGATGGGCTGCTGCAGCGCCCGAATTCAACAGATGAGCAAAAAAATATTTGAAGACTAGTCACTAGATTACTCATTCTGCAAAGCCTTTTCATAATTAAACATGATTTCGACTATCGTCTAAACAAATTGTCGTTTCGCTATTATACGAGTATAGCTTTTGTGCGGCGACGGAAATACATGGGTGAACACAATATTATGATGCTACCTTACAATAAGCATGAATAAATTGGAAATACTATTTTATTTCTGTAAATATGAAAACCATTTTGATCATATCTTTGTTTTGGGATTGTAGCGTTGTATACAACATAAATACGTTGACATGTGTTAACGCAGGATCTAGACTGTGTTGGTTGCACGAGAAATTGAGGTTTTTAAAACCCAGTATACCACCAACACCACGGTATCTATGGCATTTTGCTGAATTTCGCTATATCTTGTGAGCATTTATATTACGCGGCGGCTGTAGATAGCAATAACTCACGGCACTGGTAATTTTGGGCCCCAGGACCCTTTCATTATATACTTGTGTATCAGGTTATATTTCGTTATTTTGAAGCAAGTATTGCTATGAAATCTGCGATATTATTCGTAACCGAGCAATCAACTATACAAGTATGAACTTAAATATATTGCAATGTTTCCCTGGCTGATACCAATATAACGAGCAAATTCCAGTAGTATACACAGTTACGCGTCCAATCAATGGCAAGAGAAACGTTCCTCAAGGATGGGATACCCATCAATTCTGGTGCGAGCTAATGCATCGAGCCAGTCACCGACTTCGAGCAAGGGCCGTGGTTACATCGAAGTTCTTTTTTACTTTCTCCTTTTGGCATTTTACAAAGAAGGTGCTGGTATTGATAGCAACTCAATGTTTTCACAGAGCTTAGATCAGAGTATCAATGAATCAACATCTTCTAAAAATACCGACAGCCTAACCAAAACGGAAAACTACTACACGCCACTGAAACATGATCACCGCAAAAATCATTGGCAGGAAAATGTGCAACTCAATTGGACGAATGAAGAAGTGACCAATTTACTTCAGCAGCATGGGTATCCTGTAAAGAAAACCTCTGATGGCTGGCCACTAGGAATGCTTGGTGACATTGCCTATCATCCAAAGGATCTGCTTCCTGAAATGGGCATGCTGCACAATCGTCGGAATTTGATTTCCACCGATCATCTTTGGATAGACGGCGAAAAAGATACCGTAATTCCGTATTATTATGATACTGAATCCAAGGCAGACCAAAAAATATTTGAAGCCGCTGTGAAAACATGGTCTGACAGTACTTGTATTAAATTCAAAAAGCTGGAACCAAATGTGTGCTCTGCTGATCTTGGTCACTCTGCAGTGTGCGTTGGCAACTTTAAGGGATGCTGGTCATCTCTGGGCCGTAATCGTGATAAGCCATCCCAGAAGATGTCAGTCGAGCCGGACGGGTGTGAAATGGTAGCGGCCGCTCACGAGTTTGGTCATGCTCTCGGGTTAATGCACGAAATGTGTAGACCGGACCGGGACAAGTACATCTTTGTTCTAAATAGAAATTTCGATTTTGATCCTGATGAGGATGCAGAAAAAACGTTAAGGACCAACGAATATCAAGGCGGCAAATGCAGTGCTGACCAAATGTTTGATGCTCCTAAACCCTACGACTCAATGTCACTAATGCAATATGGTACGTACGACTTAAACCAAGACTATCGTCCTACATTCCTACACAAGGACGTCCACTACCAGTATATGTTTGACTATCACAGAAATGGTGGTTATGCACAAACTCACTACGACAAACTTGTTACGAACATGGGTTATCAATGCACAACGAAATGGAGAAAACATTGCCAGGACATTGGTAAAAGTGTACCAAAGTGTCAAAATTATGGATACGCAACCAAGAACTGCAAGTGTGCCTGTCCGGCAGGGTTTTCTGGAAGCAGCTGCAATACAAAGGATGGACCAATGTTCCCCGTAATGGACAGAGCGAGGGCCATGCTAGATATTTCTAAGCCTGGACTAATTGATATGAAAGGGAAGGGTATGCACGACAAAAATCTGAACTATCCCGACCCCGATTTTGTACTCTGGCAATTCATTACCGTCGCTATACGAAGTGGTGATGAAACCCGAATTAGTTCTGAGGTGGTACAGAACTTTAAGAACATACACAAATATTATGAACCGAACATTGACTCATTTATCACCGGTATCGATATAAATGACTGTGAGGTTGGGCTGGCCGTATTAATTGGCTGTTCTGAGTTGGGCCGCATGAGAGCCGAGTGTATTTCGTCTTTAGTTAACAACGAACTGCCGGAGTTTAGGCCCATTCTCAGATCAAAGAACAACTCGTTGGACATTGTAGGAAAGGCAGGCTGGGGCGCGAATCTCAACCAAGATCCCGGTGTAACCAGAATGGTGATGGAGTTCCAATTCAAAGTGTCCTTCCTAGAGAAGCCTGAAGATAAGCTCAGAGTAGAACCCAAAAACAAAGGCTCAGGAACCGTGGTGGAAAGTGCGGGTAGTGCGATGAAACACTTACTCGGGACAGGTGGGAGTAAAGCAGCAATCCTCATTGGCGTGGTTGTTTCAATATGTTTAATCGCTGCAGCCGCAGCTTTTGCCTTCTGGTTGAAGAAGAAGAAAGATGATGACGAAGCTGACGATAGACCGTCTACGTCTGACTCCGGTTCTATGCATTCGCTCAATGATGATTCTAGTGATAAGTCTGAACCTAGTCACGCCAATAGTGACACGAATAACGACAACGAAACCGAGCATCAGGCTGCAGAGCAGCCTCAACTTCCAGATTAATTTGCTCCTCCGGCGGTGAATCCAGCGACAGTTCGAACTAACGGAGTAGCCGCTTTGATGGCTCAAAGAAGCACTGATCAACTATTGACTTATTTTTTCTGACGGCAATTCTCCATTGCGATGCTGTAGAGTGTTGTGATGTTGTCTGCCCAATAAATGGACAAATCGTAGACTTGGGTCACCTCACGACCCTTCAGGCGAATGGCGACTTGGGTCACCTCATGACCAGTCAGGCGAATGGCGACTTGGGTCACCTCACGACCCTTCAGGCGAATGGTGACTTGGGTCACCCCATGACCAGTCAGGCGAATGGTGACTTGGGGTCACCTCACTACCCTTCAGGCGAATGGTGACTTGAATCACTGTTCGCCCGACGTCTTACGAAAACCCCGAGAACGGCTCGTCAGGTGAACCGTCACAAGCGCACCCAGAACTGGTTGCATGGTATGTGAGAACCATGCAACTATATACGCTTCATGTAGAGGTGATTTAAAAGACAATATTTCATGGTGAAAGCTGCTTAGATTTTCTTTTGAAATAGGAAACGTGTCAATTCGTTTGCCGATTTCAAGCAGTGTGGATGCTGTCGTTTTGCTCTCTCTTGGATCCGCAGAGGCCAAAAAACTTGGCTTCTAGTAAGTGATCCTAGGAATGGATTTGGGGTTTCCCTATAATAAATAATATTCCACTCCTTTTGTTAGTTTGAAGGGTTATTTTCCACTCTTTTTCACTTTTGAGATTGTTTATCACTCCTTTATTGTAATATGTTAAAACCTAATGACCAGAGTTATTGACGAAAAGGTGTTGGTGACCTCGGATGACCTCAGATGACCCCGGAAGGGTCCCTGAGCAAAAACCCGCACTTTGGCATCATAATATAATATCCTTATTTATAAACATGTCCAGAAGAAAAGGACTGATATCGTCGAAAAAGAAAGCATTTGAATATTATCATGACTTATAATGGGAGGTCACAAATTGACCCGACCTCAGTTCACCGATATCAAAAATCCAAGATACACATTTTGTTAGATGCTGATGACTTATCTAAATCATAAGAGTTTGATATCATCCGTTGAAACTGTGTCATGGCACGACCTCGAAACTGTTTTGTGCTGGCGTCACTTGGGACCTGACCTGGTACCTGACCTAACCTGATACGAAACTTGAATTTTTGCAAAATGTGCGGAAAAGGATCAATGATTAGTTATGCCAAATTGCGGCGCTACGCGCCGCCGTTTTTTCGTTATCTTGAAAAAACAGGAGGGGGTGTTCAAACACCCCCACTGGGGCGCGGGTTAAGACCGATGAATTAAACGAAAAACTGTAAAATATTCAAACAATCAGTGCAAAGTACTTCATAATAGCTCTATTCGTTACTAAAAAGGCCAGATATGTGAAAGTACCGACAAAATATGTTTGTACCCACACACTTTTACCGACCATAAACATCGCGCTAAGTACCTACGGCGCCCGTTCCTGGAAATACTTCTGGATCCGCGTCTGCTGGCAGCGAATCTTTTTCTACGGTCGGTAAAAATGAGCAATGTCCCAAAACCCCAAAAATCAAATCAGTAGACTTTGCTCCTCCAAAAAATTATGACTTTAAAATGTATTTACTTTCTGCCGTTTCTTGCTTCTCGCTGACGCCGCCCCCCCCCCGCCAACAACTTTGCACTGACAACCCCCCGCGCTCAACAACGCTAGATTTGCCACTACCCGCGGCCCCTTGTATTGCAGGGCCCCCTGTCTCCGGTGGGCCCCCTCCAGGGTGGGCCCCCTCCAGACTGGACCCCTCCCCCAGACTCGAAAAGGGATCTCCAGCCCTGATGGCCTATATAAAATGTCGTTTTGTAGGACCCTTCATCTCCATTTGGGGCCTCTCTGAGCGCCAAGGTCCCCTAGAATCAGGTCGGGACCCCTCTTGGCCAGATCCTGGCTACGCTTCTGGCCGTGGAGCTTTATTCGTCGATGGTCATATGACCTTTGTTGTCTGTGGACCTTTTACAAATAAACACAGTCGCACAATGCTGTCTCGATGGCAGTAGGTACGTATTACATAACCTTATGCTAGCATTTTAATAAGTACTGCAACTAGGTTGGCATCCCTCGATGTGTCTTTATTTCCTTGGCTGCCTAGGTGGGCGAGCACAGACAATCATTCATTCATCAATTTACTCAATTTGATAAGTATTGAGCTTCCTCACGCACACACACACACACACACACAAAGACACGTGCGTGTGGGGTGCAGGCTAACAGCTCTTTGGAGTCTGAGCTGTGGTACCACCAGTCTTTACCAGAAACATGCGACCAGAGATCTGATCAGGTGTGGACCACCTCTGGCACCATCCGGTGCTCCTCAGTGCTACACTGCGCCCCTGTCGTCCTCGGATCCGTGTTTCCACTGACCGCCAGGCCGGCACGCCAGCCTCAGAGAGCAGCCTCAGAGCGGCAGTCGGTCAGTCGGCAGCGGCAGCGGCAGCGGCAGTCGGCTGCTCAGGCGGCAGTCGGCAGTCCCCGGCAGCGGCCCGCTCCGGCGGCAGCGGCAGGCCTTTGAGCCTCTCCAGACACTGGTGCAGCGTCTCCGCCTGGCCGTCCTCGGGACAGACCCAGCTGCAGATCCGCTGCAGCTCAGCCGCCGCTGCCGGAACACAACACAGTAGCCAGTCAACAGTCACTGGTGGTCACAGAACACAGCACAGCGTGACATCTTACCAGTCACAGAACACACCACAGCGTGACATCACCAGTCACAGAACA
>VOPJ01008796.1:0-27665 GCA_014673585.1 Semibalanus balanoides | reverse complement strand
GAGGGATTAATTTTATTTAATTCTGAAATTTAAATTAAATCTTTGCTATACCATCACGGAGGCCAAATAAATTGGTGCTAACAAAAATGAAAGGAGATTATTTCCCTTTAAGCATAGAAGCTAAATGCCAAAGGATGCCGTGGTGATCCCCGTCTATGTCTAAATATCGCATGGCTCACGCTGCTAATTTACCTGTAAACAATTCTTTGAATGTTGTGAAAAACCCAGTCTAACCCCATACAAAGGCGAATGGTAATATTACTTGTAAGCAATCGCGTTTTGTCAGGAGCATGGCCGTTGTAAGAAATGCATGTTTGTCATTCCATTGAATTGCAATGCGGTAGTATTGGATAGGGAAGTGAAAAGGGCACTAGCTCGGAGATACAAGCTTGTGTTTGGTGAAAAATATCGCAATAACCGTTTTTCCATGATTAAATGGCAAAAGCCGTTTTTATACGGAGGAGCAGGCTGCTGTGATATAAATTAGTTGGTAAATCTCTTTTATCTTAAGCTGACGATTTGATCGGTACGTTCTGTTGGAAATGAAGTCCTCATGTTAATGTGAGAAATGTCCTCAAAAATATTATAATTAATCCAAGCCAAGAAGTTGGATCATTTGTCGGCATTTTTGCACATAACAAGAGCATAAGATATTCCATTTGCTTTACAACTAATTATATTAATGTGCAGGTTAACATTGGATAAAATCTACATAATGCCCTCATTTTTTGTGCATAGTCGCAAATCATTCCTCGACAGAGCTCGCTAGTTTGCTAATGGTTTGCTTCGTATTCGTATTAGTTTAATACAAATTCGTCCACGTTGTGGGCAAGGCCTTATAACCAGGTAAGGACACGAGCCATTTGACCTTGAACACGACGGACCGCCGGATGGACGTCACCGGAGGCTAACAAAAGCTCCCTCGCAGGCGCTTCACGGTTTGACGGTCAGACGGCGCGGCGCGGGGGGTCAAAAGGGTTCAGTTGGCCCCCCCAGATACTTCTGGGGAGTGGTGAGAAACTGGCTGAGGGCCTCCCAGCCTACCCCTTGAGGGTCCCCGGCCGCTTTAATGAAGGGCCTGAGGGCTAGTATCGAAGGCAGGGCTTCAGTCACGCTTGAGGGGCCCTCGGCCATCTTCAGATGGGCTTCCGGCGGCTTTCGGGGGCCTCAGTCAGACTGTATGCAGGGGGGGCCCTTAGTCAGTCTGAGGGGGCCTTCCAGTCCCCATTGGCGGCCTCAAACGCCAGCTTACAGGGGCCCTTGACCAGCTTGAGGGGGCCCTCGACGCAGCTTAAGGGAGCCCTCGGCCATCTTAAGGGGCTCGACGGCTTGAGGGGGCCCTCAGCCAGCTTGAGAGGGCCCTCAGCCAGCTTGAGAAGGGCCCTTGGTCAGGCATTGGCCAGCCTAGGTATGGGGGCCCCTTGGCCAGGTCCAGGGGGCTCTTGGCCAGCTCGAGGGGGCCCTCGAGCAGCTTGAAAGGGCCCTTGGTCAGCACGAGGGGCCCTCAGCCAGCTCGAGGGGCCATCGTAAGAGGGTCCTTTTCAGCTTGAGGGGCCCTTGGCCAGCTTGAGGGGGCCCTCAGTCACCTTGAGGGGCCTTTGGCCAGCTTGAGGGGCCCTTAGCCAGCTTGAGGGGCCCTTGGCCAGCTCGAGGGGCCCCTCAACCGGCTTGAGGGGGACCTTGGTAAGCCCAGGAGGGTGCCCTTTAACCAAGGCTTGACGTGGGGACCTTTGGCCTATGCTTGTTGGGGCCGCCTGTGCCTGTCTAAAGAAGCGCTTTTTCCAGACATGAAGAGTGCCGTAGTCGATCTGAGAAAGCGCTCGAGTTGGTCTAAGGTTGGCGTATTTGATTCAAGGTCCGAGGGGACTCGGGACGTCTAAACAAAAAAAGTTGTGTCAATCCAGGGGATCAATTATCTGCCGCAAGGGGCTACCTCTAGGGACCCAGCGGGACCCTCCTTCGGCTCAACTCTGCATAAGCATACTGTAGATGTCCGGGCGTAGCGGCACTCCACGGCAGCCGTGCAGGCGGTGCAGGACGCAGGGCTCGTCAGCCGCACCGGCACGCCACCGGCCGCGCGTCCAGCCTCGCAGATGCAACAGTCACACGAGTCTTTTCGGCTCCGAAAAGGCGTCCTATAGGGCGCTCAAGTAGTGTCACCCCCCCTGGTTGTGGGTATTATGAATTATGTACATTGCAGAAACAGGTGACATACATTTACACAATCACCATAGTAACGGTCACGATGCAAACAGTGCAAACATCCAATTTTCATTCATGCTTACTGACCCATTAGCCATAGCACGCAAGAATGCCCCACGACTCTGCACCTTGGCAATGTCAGCCGAGAGGGAATTCCACGCACGTGCGGCTCTATAAGAGAAGGTTCTCTGCGTGGCTGACAGGCGACATCTCTCCAGCTGCAGCTCTCCCGCAGCTGCAGCTCTCCCGCAGCGACAGCTCTCGCTTCCCTCTGGGATACCTGGGAGCGTCTAACAAAGAGAGCTCTGAGGGCCGGCGGACAGTTGTGTTCATTCAGTGCTCTAAACACTTTGAGGCATTCTCGCTGATGCACCATCTCCCTCGCACTCGGTCAACCTAGCGGGTTGAGGACAAGTGAGGTGTGCTCACTGTGCTGCACCCCAGAGACAAGTTTCGCCGCAAAGTTGACAGTTTTCTGAATCCGTGACAGATGAGATCGGGCGACCCCGCCCCAAACGGGGAGACACTGCGGTAGGTGGGGAAACCTGTACCAGGAACTCAAGGGCTTTTGGTGTAAACAGTGACGAATTTTGTAGAGGGATAAAAGGATAGCGTTGCACTTGCGAACCACCGTCGATATATGTAGCTCCCAGGTCAGACCTTGGTCCAGGACCATGCCCAGGACCTTTACAGTGGGACATGGCGGGATGTGTGAGCGTGATGTGGAAGCTTGATTTTTTGTAATGGACGATTTGGTGCCAAAGATGGTAAAATGGGTCTTGACAAGTTTCATTTTGAGACTGTTTGACATAAACCAATCTTAAAGGTGTAGTATAGACTACTCGAAGCGGGCCTTCAGGTGGGATAAGCTGATGACATCATGAGGAGAGTGGTCCAGGAGTTGAGTGTCATCGGCATAGGACAGGAGTCGGCCATAGGAAAGGAATGAGGACATGTCGTTGATGAAGGTAAGGAAGAGGATGGGTCCGACTATGGAGCCCTGGGCGACGCCGCGGGTCAATGGGAGAAACAGGTCTGATCAGGTCAGGTCTGAGCTTCCTATCACTACCGGCAGGCCTCCCCACAAACAGGAGACGTCTAAAACATACACACGTGGAGATCGATCTGACATCAAAATGCAAGGATATGTGCATGCCTTGCAGTACCACAAACAGGTTTGGCCAGAAATAAGTACATCCGTGATTCTTTCAATAAAATGTTTATTTCTAATCGCACAGTCACTAACGAGCTATAATTATTCTCATAAATGAATGCCAAAACTCATAAACATCAGTCAAGTCAGTGAAGTTAACTCTGACAGCCTATTCAGGCTCTTTACAGAAGGTGCTCCAGATGGGTACAGCGGCGGTCCTTTACCAACGACAGCCTGACGTCCTTCAGGTGGGCGATGGCCCTGTCGACGGTATCGGCAGGCATGCGGGCCATCTCTTCAACGATGGCGATCTTTATCAGTCGTTCATCAGTCGTCGATGGTTTTTCTGCATACACCCTATCCTTCAGGCACTCCCACATGAAAAAGTCCAGGTTAAGATCGGGAGAGCAGGGAGCCCACGGAACGGCCGTCTTCAGGCTGGTGTGTCGATCAAAAAAGTGACTTTGTAGCAAGTCCAGGGACTCCCTAGCAGTGTGTGATGCCACCCCGTCCTGTTGAAGCCACTCTTGGTTGCAGTCATCGGGCCTCCCCTGAAGCTCCCTTCAGAACGGGTTCAGCGCGTCAAGTTGATGGTGGCCGTCACTCCGTCCTCATCATCAAAAAAGAAAGGGCCGATGGTTCCCACCTTGTCGCATAGCCAGCCATACTAGCGACTTCTTGGAGTGAGAGGTCGACCGAGCACCACATAATGGTCGCCTGTGCCCCAGTGTATGGCGTTGTGAGAGTTGACGTAGCCTTCTAGCCAGAATTGTGTCTCATCACTGAACCACAGCTTGTCAAAGACCTCCGGGTTTTGGGTAAACCATTCAGTCATAGTCACCCGACGCTCCAAGTCAAATGGCGATAGCTTATGACGGATTGAAAGATGATACGGAGGTAGTCCCAGATTTTCCTTTGTGATTCTTCGCAGAGTCGTCCTGCTCAGATTCAGCGACTGGGATCGATGCCGGGTTGACCTTTTTGGGCTCTGCTGGACAGAGGCTGCCACCCGTTGGATGTTGGCTTCCTGCCTGGTGGTTCTGACTCGTCCTGATGTTTTTTTCTTTTCTTCAACTGACCCAAAGCTGCTAAACATGCTAACTAGAGATGCAAAAAAAATATCCTAAAACAGGAACCGGCACCGCCACCGCCACCGCTCATAAATGAGTAGACTGCATCAGAGCCCGGCACATGTGGCAAAGCACCCGCCAGACACCAGGCAACCGGGCAATCAGTACGATCTACTTCATTATACTATGACGATATTTTAATAACACCCGAACTTTGTGTTAAGACCCGGCATGAGACCGGCAAGTCTAAGGCAGACACAGCTTCAGGCCCGCCGGGCCTGAGTTTGGGCCCGGCGCCGGCTCGGTGGTCCTGAAACTTGCATCTCTAATGCTGACCCATTGATGAATCATTTTGCATCATCTGGCATCTTGGGGCTAGTTGGAGTTTTCGATGGATGAACATTAATTTCTTTAGGTATTGCCGCCTTGTTTCTTTAAGAGATTTAGTCCAAATATAGGTCTCAATACAAAATGCTCTCTCCTTGTTGGTCCACATTTGCTTGCGACAAGTTTTTTGGCTGTCTTGCCACATTATGTGTTTTCCGTGTGCACAAAATTATTAATGCAGTGCGAGCCGTTTAGGTGCACGAGGCGAAAAGCGCAATGTACATATTTCTGGCCCACCCTGTACCTATATCAGTGTGTTAGTCCTAAGTCATAAACACTTAGGACTAACATTTTCAGAGAACTTGCGGTTCAAAGAACATATGAATGAGATCATCAAAAAAGTAAACAGAAACTTAGCACCCTTGTACCCGATCGCCCCATACTTGCCAAGAGGAGTATCCTAGACCAAATATATTCAACCTACATCAGACCCTATTTTGACAACTCTGACGTTATTTACGACGGACTTATCACGACATACGACGCTATCCGACTAGAAAGACTGCAAAATAGGGTTGCTAGAATAATCACCGGCACTCTTTTTCGGACTTCATCTGACAAACTAAAAGCAGAACTAGGATGGAACTCCCTATCAGAACGCAGGAAGCAGCACAAACTAAGCTTATACCACACACTTACTAACAACCCGAACATTCCTAACTATATTAGAGCGATCCTACCAGTTAAAAGAATAAACACCACAAACAGAACATTGAGAAATGCGACAACTTGACGGAACCAACCAATCGTACTACCAAATATCATAACTCCTACATTCCAGCAACAACACGTCTCTGGAACCACCTAAACAATGACACCAAACATATAATCTCGACAAAAACTTTCAAAAGGGAAGTAGCGAAAACATTAACCCCAGACAAACCACCCTTAAATTACTCCCTTGGGTCCAAAACTGGGAATTGCCTGCTCACGCGACTAAGAGTAGGAATGTCGAAATTAAACGCCCATACATTCAACATACAAAAAGCCGATTCGCCACACTGCCAGTGTGGATACCAACTCGAAAATGTTAGACATTATCTCTTGCATTGCCCATCAATATCATACAACCAGCAACGTCACCTGCTCTTTGACTCATTAACACACCGTGTATCATAAACGTAAATTTTGTCACAAAACCAGATGGGAAAAACTTGCTTAAATGCTACATGGCACAACTCTAGATGGTGAAATGGTTTACGCAGTCACACAAAATGTTCATAATTATATATTATCTTCCAAACGCTTTGCATAATTTGTTTATAAACCCTTGCTGGGAACCCGGGCCCAGTGACGTCCCCGGCACGGCTGCCGGCTGCTGCATATCTCTTGAGACTATAGTTGGGTGAGTCTTCAACTTTGTACCGGGCGGCGGACGATCGGCGTGACTAAACGAAGCGAGAGGCGCATAGTGATAAGTGCGCAAGCACTTCTGCGCCAATTGCATGTAAATGTCTGTATTAATTGTGTATTCTCATCAAATAAAATTCGTTGTGTGTGTGTGTGTGTGTGTGTGTGTGTGTGTGTGTGTGTGTGTGTGTGTAGGTGTGTGTGTGTGTGTGTGTGTGTGTGTGTGTGTGTGTGTGTGTGTGTGTATGTGGCATGGAATCCAAGGTGAGATAAAACTGGTTGGCAAGCCCTGTGGTTCAACGCGACTTACACTTTACACATTCACGTTTTTTCTGGCTGCACGAGCCGTGTTTGAAAGGCGATTGGCTGACACACGAAGAGAGAAATTGGAAGCACTTATTGATATCTGTTTTGTGCGTTGAATATGCCTGAGGAATATGATGCCATGTTTTATCCTCCTGGCCGACAAGGTTAGACCATTGAAATGCCTCAAAAGATCTTCGCTGGCGAGGGAGGTGTGTACTATAAACAGAAGGTATGTGATGAAGAAATCAGAGCGGGTATGCCTGTCTCTGAGAATAATATGCCCTGGAAAATAAAAGTGCTTCAAGGTGGATAGCGCGCAGGTACATCACATCATTGACATCACATCACATTGCAGGTACATCACGTGTTGAAGAAATGCTCTGTCTGCTGTTTTGTACTTTAATTCGGTGGAATTTGGCATCGCCTTTAACATTTGGAATGCAGCCGAAGCCGCAGTCGTTTTTCATAGTTTGAGTGCAGCTATTTCAACATTTGCGGTTGTCACGAATCGAAAATAAATAAATCAGTCAATAACTCATTGTCTGCCTGAAAAAGCCGAATCAAGATTCCGAGGGACTTATTAGCTTGTTTAACGTCATCATAGAGTTGTTTCAAAGCCGAAATGTCAGCCTGCGTGTTGTCAAGGGACGCATCAAGGTCGCACAGATCTCCAGCATGCTGCACCTATTGACGTCCCCGATCGAGAGAGCGTCGTTCTGGCCACTGCACGAGTGGCGGTCATATATAAGGGCTCTCTATGCTGAGGGTAGTGCGCCTGCGAGTCATAGAAAAACTGACATATTTAGGAATTTTGATTCCATTCCCATCTGAGCGACCAAGCTGCTAGCCGGATATGGGTGCTACATTGGGTATAGCAACTAGCTGTCGCGGCGCCCTTAAGCTCTAACCATCCTCGTGACATGCTGGTCGAAATCGTCCTTCAGGTATTGGTCATCACCAGTACCTAAATGGGACACAATTTTCTGTAAGTTTGAGGGCCATCGGCGTTGAGCGCAACCGAACCTTAAACCCTTACCCTTGCCGGGGGGGGGGGGCTTTATACGCCCCTCTTAACCCTCGCCTTACGGGCCCTGAGTTTTTATAGAAAAACTTCTTACGCATGCGGAAAATATTGCTGAAATTTACAGTAGCTGAGTTAACAACAACAAACACGTATTCGACAAATTTTCATCAAAATTAGTCCTAGTCAAGCAGTTTGGGAGATAATGACGTTTTAGTTACGTCATGTTGGTAAAAAGTTAAATATTTGAAAAAATCGTAGGAAATAGGGTTTTGCAGACAATTGCAAACAGAAAACAGAAATCACACACAATTACATTTTCTTTAAGATGGTGATCTCGGAATTTCAAAAGTTTGGTTTTTGATCCCAAAAAAGAAAAAAAAGGTAAAATCACTACAAAATCAAAATGTTTAAAGATATGATAAAAACCTGAATAAATTGAAATAACTGATAAAAAATACTTAAACAAACGTCAAAGCAATTTCCATGTTTGCTAAGTGATGGCTTCCTAAGTAAAATAAAAAGTTTATGACCGTCATTTTTAATCATTTTTTACTTTTTTTGCCAGATTACGAGCAAATAAATACTTTTTTGTATTTTTAGACAAAACTGGTCTAGTAACGCTACCCTTATGTTTTTTTATAAATAATAAACTTTTACATACAAATATCTCGCAAAATATTGATTTGTATGCAAAATGGTGTGTATCACGTATAGATCAGCACATTTTTCCTATTAATTTGCAAGTATTCACCAGACAACCTGCATCTAGTCCATTCGTTCGTATGTCTCGCTCTGATATCAGTGACCTAAAGTCAGGATCAAGTTTCTGTAAACTCTTCCATTATAAGTCAGCGGGGAAAATATTCAAATGCTTTCCATTCTCATGAGGATACGCATGACATCAGCTCCAATTCCTTCTGTGATCATGTTAGTCATAGGCCATTCTTGATGATCCAGGTGCAGTACATGGGTTCAGTGAACCATACAGGTTCAACCGAGGTCATCCGAGGTCACCAACACCTTTTTGTCAATAACCGTCTACAGAATGAAGATAGGGAAGTAAAATCGACACCGATTTGTTTCTTATTTTGTCGAGATACGTCTCCCAATATGCAACATAATCTACTTGGGTCACCACTTGATCTTTACCTGATGTCAAACTTATAAGTTGATCTAACCTAGTTAACATGAACATGATTCAAAGCATTTTGACCCGACAAACACGGTGGCGTCAACAATTACTGCCTTTTCTTTATTAGATACACATTTATTGCCGAAAATCAGTTTTGCCAAAAAGTTGCCCTTTATATTTGATGACCTCTGTAGCATTAATTATTGCCTGAGCCTTAAATTGGGACTACCAATGCGTTTGCCTTGCTACCATTTTTTAAAGTTTGTTCCTAGCGTATCATACTTGCAAGATATTTGGGTTTTGAGCGAAGTCATAAAGGCTGGAAAATCTGGCTTTGTTGACCCCTGGTGACCTCATTATTGTCCTGAGACAAAAAATGCCAAACAATTCCAAATAACTTTTGACGAGCTTTCGAACAGCATATTGACTTTTGTTTACGTCCCACAAGAGCCCAGTTAGAGGGGCATCGAAACGCCCGCCCCCTCCCTCCCCCAGCACGGCGAAGATTGCGCCGAGCACCGGTGCAGGTCAATGTGATCTGGAAGGTTGTTAGCAAATATTTCGAAAGCCAGTGTAGCAAGAACTGCGCCTTGAGGGCCTGAGGCACTTGGGATTCCACTGTTATCCAAGCCGATGGTGCACCGCTTACGATGGCCGTCTGGCGCGTATCAGACTGGTATATGAGACTGGGTGCTGCTCCTCTAGTTTCCATCAATAATGTGTGTGTGTGTGTGTGTTTTTTTCCGACCACACACAAAGTATGTCACCGTTGGTCATGTTGGCATGCACTATTACGCAGTTTGAAAACCACAACTGCAGTTTGAAAACCACAACTGCAGTTTGAAAACCACAACTTACCGGTGACACAGAGATGTATTTGCCCCAAAAGTATGAAACACATCAAGATGAGCGAAAAGGAGATTTTTTCAAGGGTCAAGGTTCAAGATTAAGGTCACAAAATTAGGTCACTGTCGAAACAGATTTTTGAAAATCATGCCACACATGTTTTATGGGCTGTTTTATACGGTATAAATCGATAGTGAGAATTCAAGGGCCCATCGCGAGCTCATTTAAATGACAAAGTTCGAAAGCTGAGGTCAAATCATGTAAAATGAGTAAAGTGTTTAATGATAAATATAAAACAAAAAGGGCATGTTTTTAGACCAGTTTAATCTCAGAAATACATTGCTGACTTTTATTTGTCCTTATCTTGTCAAAATAAGAAACGCAGTTTCAAATACTTACATCATCAGTTACCATTCTTAGGCTTTCTTAGTAAAAATGGTGCTCTTTATTTGAAACGTGGCTTTATATTGTTGTAACTTTTTTTTGCATATAAATATCTAGTTTTTGATATTTTTACAACAAAAAAAATCCATAAAATTTGAGAAAAAAATCGAAAAATATAATGTCAAAATTCATTTTTTTAGAACGTTCATATGTCTGTCTGATTTGTTAAAATTCAAGATTATCTGATAATTTCTTCCTTTTCACAGCTTTTCAAAGCTTTTGTGATTTTATTGCTAAATTCGGACTTAGTTCGTTTTGCTTGAAAGGCTATCACTATGTCAAAAATGGTGATATTCTTTTGAAATTCGTTTTGTATGTTGCTTGAACACCACTCTCTCAGATATATTCCGGTTTTTTATGTGATAAAAAAATGGTAAAAAATGGTGAAAAAATGAATGATCTTCGCGTTTTTGAGGTTTTAGTGTATTATAAAATGAAACTATTTTACAGCTGCTTAAAACATAAGTGATTTTGTCGATAAATTAAAGAACTGTGACGTCACAAAACGGTGTATATCTTAACCCAATATTTTCAAATTTTACCAGCCCATGTAAAATTGATGTACAGGAAGGTACTGAAAGTCTCAGGTTGATATCTTGAATTGTTTGTGAGTAATCGCAAATAAACGGCAGAGGAGGGGGAGGGTGACAATATTTTCCCCCGGTCAAGCGCGTGTTAAATTACCTCTAGAGCCAAAACTATTGACCTGAGGTCAAATTTAAGGCCAACAAAGTCTATCGCAAATTTTAATGGCTTGCGACTGTTTTTTTTGCTTGCCGTTTGTTTCTAGAAAGCATAGTTTCCGAGATATTTGGGGGTTTCTGGAGCAATGTCCTAAAACTTGAAAATTTGACCCTCGATGACCTCTGGTGACCTGAGTTTTGACGTGACCGAAAAAACCTCAAGTAGATTCGAAATGATTTTTGATGACGGCTTGAACAGCACTTTTGGTTTTGGTCTACGTGCCATAGGAGCCGAGTTAGAAGGGAGAGGGTGAGTGTTTAAACACCCCCCCCCCAGTCGGGCGCGGGAAATGCAGAGGCCCAGTGGGGCACGGGTTAAGTAAACAGATATACGTTACAACAGTTTTGACAAAAAAATAGCCCTTTTGACTTTCGATGATCTCTGGAGCCCGAACTATTGACCTGAGTTCAAGTTTGAGGACATGTTGGGCCGTTGGCGAGTGCAATTCTTCAAATATCCTTTCGGATTGTTGTTTTTCGTTCACTCCTAGCTATCATAGTTTCCCAGATAATTGGGGAACTAATGCATATCTGGAACTAAGTCCTATCAATCTGGAAATTCTGGCATTTGATGAACTCTGGTGACCCTAATAATGACCTGAAAAAATTGTTCACCAAAAAATATTGTTTCCTAATTCCTTTTAACGAGCTCTCGAACAGTGTTTTTGGTTTATGTCTAGGATCCAATAGTAGTCAGAGTTAGAAGGGGGCGTCGAAATGTCTCCCCCCACTGCCGGCCCGAGGAAGGTGGCGCGAAACACCGGCCCGGCGCAGGTTAAACATATGGATGTCAACTAAAAAAAAACGCTTAGCGACATTACTCAAAAATTGTCATACCCATGGCCGCCTTAGTACCCATGGAAATGTAAAAAAATGTATACCCAGCCTAAGACAATCGCTGAAGAATTGTGTGGGCACCCATGGGTACACCCGATCCATGTCAATCACTGCATACAGTACCTATCATTGAAATGGTGTGTATTGTTTGGGATACAGTTGCACATCACATTGTATGATACTACAAACGCAGTGAAGATGATCATTGACGGTGCGACATCAAAGAGTAGCTGGAACAATTCCGATTCATCAACAATGAGATAAACAAAAAACATGGTCATTACTAGGCTCTCGGCCAGAAGAGCTTCCGGAGTGCTCCTCGCGCAGCTGCGGCATACTCGGAATCTGGGCGGGGCGCCACCGCGCAGGTGGTCAGGCCTGGGGCTGGAGCGGCCTCGTTGGCTGGTACGACCAACGAGTAGGTGTTGCCGTCGTCACCGACGAGAGCTGTAGGAGCCTGGACACACTCGATGGATCCCCGTTGCTCGCTCGGAGCCAGACAGAGATTGCCGGCCTGCGTCAGCCTGTAAAACATCAACAATGATTAAAACCCCAGAAGAGAGGAAACTCAACCGACCATCCCGCTACAAAGGAGCACAATGTATAGAAAAACTGTTGGCAGTTGAGTTGTACTAAATTGAAAGCTTGTAGATAATGAATGATGCAGTTATTGTCAGTGGAAAAGTGGTGAGTCAATGCATCATCGATTTGGCCCATGCTGGATACATCAATGCTGTCACTGCATCTTGCATGACGAATGTTTAATCTCATGTTAATTTCTGTAATTTTATTCCGATGTATTTTAAATGAATATGTTTCCCGATGAAAGTTATAAGTTGATGGCACATCGAAATAAAATAAAATGACAAATCGCTAGGCAGGGAGTTCTAGGTTTAGAGAGAGAAAATACTTTTAGTGACCAGATCCTGGGTAACGGCCTTTCGAGAAGAGAAATAATTAGAAGATATATAGCTTTAATATATCAAATATTTAAGGAAACTAAGGAAGTGTGATTTTTAAAACAGCTTAAAATATGAAATCACAGGGCGTAAAAGAAAACAATCGGAGGAAAGATACCTAAATTAATATTCAGTTTCGGAAATATTGGAATTCGGATTTTTGACAATGCTGCACAATTATTGTTTTGTGTCTAAAGTGCCCTAAATGAAATATAAGAACATTACAATATGGTATTACAAAAAATCTAGTGCATGACCGAATATTGTTTTCCTATTGACCACGTGCTCAATTTTAGCCGTGTAAGTAACAACTGAAGTGTTAATAAACTCACAAAAGTAATAATTCACTGCTAATCCTCAGGTATATGACCCTGCATTGGACTATTCAAAAATAGGTACTTGTGCTCTAAGCAGCCAATCTTCGGCCATGCACTAAATTATTTTAGGCACGCATGACTTAAAGATTCAGATTATGCAACTCATGCATAAAACAATAATATTCTGGTTGCTGTCTTTGGGTGTACACTTTGTAGATATCTTACAATACTTGGACAAATAATTTCGCGCACTAACAGGTTTATTGACGTCAAAAAATATTCAAACCGTTTCGTTGTTGAGCATATGTAACAATTAACGTTTATGCAATATGCTGCAATGCAGTGATTATCCCACCTTCTGTCCGTTGTCGAGCTCGTAAGCGAACTTGGTAAGCTGCCCTGGTCGTTCCGAGTCAAGCCGACTGGCTGACAAACTTGACCAGAGGCTTGTCCTGAGGGGCGGCGGGCGCCGCGGCCACGACGGCGAACAGGATATCTGTGGATTGTAAGACGAGTTAAATAGACATTGAGCGAGTTTTTAGGTATGGCGTAGTTATGCTCGTAAACTAAAATCTAGTAAAAATGACCCATGTTTATTCAAATTGTTACAATAAGAGCAGTAAACCATAAAAGCACAACAAACGAATGTGAATCGTGCTGCCACCCAGCGGCCGCTGCTGGTACACCCTAATCTGTCTGGCGTCCACTTACCACTCATGGCTGGGATGAGTAGAGTCTGGTTGGTCACGGACTGAAGTGTGTCAGCAAACTGGTGCCTCTTCCCAAGGCAGCGATCCTTTTTATACACACAGTCGACACTGACCTTGGTTAACCTATGGCCAAGGTCTCCAATGGCATCGAATAACAGGACTGGTGTTCTACCTGGAAGCTGGGAGGAGAGCTTTGTGAAACTTTATCGTGAACTGGAAGAAAGAGGGACAGAACTGAAAATACTGTCTTTGCTGCATGAATGTCATTAAACCACCATCGACTGTTAGGGGGAATAACGCTCCTCCAGACGAACTTTCGCAAAAGCTAAAGCTAAAGGGAATTTCGGTCGGGGGGCACAAGGTTACCCCACTAAAAAATCACCGGATTTGGCTCACTATATTTCTAGAGGGGCATATTTTCCACATTAAAAAAAACAGGGGACCCCAGGTACATCCCCAAAAAAACTTGCCGTATTTTGCCAGGCCGGCGAAATGCGGCGAAATTGTGTGAGAGCACCGTGGTCGCAGACCCTATCTTCTTGCACTGAGGCACTAGCAGGGGGCACAGGGTGCATGTGCCCCCCATGGACCGACTATTTTCACTAAAAAATTGGCGTCGACGTTCCTTTTTGCGACTTTTTTTGGGCCCTGCAAAATATAGTGGCCTAAATCCCGGGATATTTTATTTTCGCGCGCAAATTTTTCCGGGCCTTGCTAGGGGGCCCTTTGGGATGCTGTGCTCCCCATGTCGAAGTCGGCTGCGTCTCTGCTGCACTATAGCCAATGTGTGAGTCCAGTTGATCTCCAAAAGGCTTGGTTGCTCTGCATTCATAAAAACCCCAGAGCCGCCTGGGGGCACTCTGACCTATATAACCTCGGAAAAGAAACTGAAAGTGCTCTGAGAGTCTGAAAACCAGCGCTTGGCGTGGCTTTAGATGGGAAAATTAGGGCCCTTCAGGCCCCTAATCTAAGGGGGGCACATGGGTCAAGGGTGCACACACAGACCTTCAGAGGGGATTGCCCTTTTGCCCCCTCCCCTTGGTATGCCTATGACTCTGACCGCCTGAGGGGGCCCTCTTGCCACCCATGAGAATACACTCTGGCCGCCTGAGGTGGCACTCTGGTCGACTTAGGGGGTATTGTGACCTAAAAAACCTCAGAAGAACCTCTGATGTGCTCTAAACATTCTGAAGACCACGCTTCGCGTGGTCTTAAGAGAAAATAGGCCCTTACGGGACCTATTCCAAAGGGGGCCATTGGCCAGCGGGCCCATTGGCTAGGGCCCATTGGCCAAGGGGAACCCATTGGCCAGGGGGGCTCATTGGCCAAGGGGGCACCGGTACGGACCTTCTAGGGGGGGGGCAATTGCCCTTTTGTCTCTCTCTCTCTCTGGGCGCTTAATGTCTTCCTGCAAATAATGTGAAGCACCTTTTGTCGATAAACTTTTGAGATATAGTGCATGTAGTTGCGACTTTGGTCGGGGCCCACTTCAATGCAATTTACTTCACCGCTGACTTTTTGTCAATAGCTCGTAACAGAATGTCCGTATAGAGACACGCAACTGGTTCACAAACATGTGTGGAGCTTTTTCAGAAAAAGTTTGTGGGGCAATATGTCATATTGGCTTGCTGTTTGGCATGTTTGAGGCGAAAAATTACCATTTTAACGCCAAGAAACCTTAAAATCTGACAAAAGTTGGTGGTACAAAACACAAAGTTGGTGGGGCAGTTGCCCCACCATTTGAATAGGAAACTCCACCCGTATTCACAAACGTTTGTCTGGCCTAGCCGCATCTTCTCATATGCAACTTTACCGACTTATGTCACTTTGACCTTGACCTTTGGAATTGACAAAATTGGTATGTTTCGAACCGCAATGACAAGAGAAACACGATGGTATAAAAGTCATTGCTATATATGTACTAGGTAAAAAGGTATTCACGAATATATTTGGCTGAAAAACAAGTTTGCATACACTTGATGACCTCTATAGCCAAAACCTTTAGTTCTTAAGGTCACTTTCTGATGAAAATAATGGCGAAAGACAATTTGATGGCTTTCATTATTTATGGGCGCGATTCCTCCTAGACTGCATTGGTTTTCAGAGAAAATAGCAAGGTTTCTTTGAAAAAGCTTCCTATTACGCGCAAAATGACCCCTGGATGACGTCATTTGGGACCTAAAAGATATTTGAGCCAGGGTCATTTCAAATTTTGAAAAAATATCAGTTCTTTGCAGACCCTACCACCAAACCATATTTCATGTTTCTGCTCTAGTAATTGCAGCCGAAGATCTGAGTGAGGGTGAATAAGCCCCCCGACCGATTCGTATACTTTTCATCCGTTCCAGGAATAGGTTAAACGGAATGTTTCACTTCTCTTGAAAGATTGTCCAATGGTACGCCGGCTATGTGGTGCAAAAATATAGAGAGTAATTGCTGCGAACAACGATTCTGACATTTGTATTTCTCACAAACAGAGCTCAAATTTAACATGAAAAAACTAAGTTTAGTATTAGGCGATGACGCCATATGCAGTAATTTTGGGATAGAGAAAACCTTACACCGCTGCAATTATGTTCATGACTAGTGTATGGCCATGTATAGCCAAATGGTAAAACAAGTCTATTTTCATCAACATTTGATAAAAGAGATGACGAACATCGGCTTTCAGAGGCGATACTTAATAACCACTAGGGGCATATTTCTTACAGATGTCAAAACCAAACTCAAATTTATTTTCGATTGGACCTCTGTGGGTGTTTTAACTTCTACACTAGTTAATTTCAATGCAAATCCAGCAAAATGGCCATCTCAACTCAAATCTAATGTTAATGTGAAACATTCCCTTTTAAGGGTCGCTCATAATCATACATTCCCCATATACCACGTAAAGACGAGCGAGCGCGAAACATTTATCATAAAATGTTTCATACTACCAGGCTGAAGAGGATTTACTAAATGAAAAAGGTTCTACCCAGCCGATTTTTTCTTGTGCACTCTTATTCTGCATGCGGTGTAATTTTTAACATGCAAACCCAAATGAACGGCATGAAAAATTTATCCTGCACTGCTTTCTACACGGCAGAATAGGACATTTAACATGCAGACCGAAATGAACGGTATGAGAAAGAACAGCATTGCTATTTTTGGACGTCGTCGATCTTAGGCCATTCTCTTTACCTGTACCTGGTAGGTCACCCGTTGACATTAAACCTAAAAATCGCATACTGTTAGATGCCTCTCATGACGGGCAACATACTGTTTTATAATACCGCATTGCTTATATGTTGCTGAGGTCTGTCAGGCAAAGGTGGGAAAAGGCTTCCGTAGGGCGAGAGTAAAAATAGTGTTAACGCCCCTAGTCCCTGGGTCGTACAGAAACAATGTCAGCACCATATAAGTACACCATTTTACTGCCTCCGTGGGACCGTGAATTTACAATATCAAACGTATTTTGATAAAGATTTAGTCCAAACCCATTGAATGGATGGATTTCCAAGGTCAGGGACCCCGCGCAAGCAGAGAGCTGTTACACAGCCCTGGCCCCTACCACCCCTATTCGCGCAATGCCTGGCGTCCAGCTGAACTTAGAAGCGAAATGTTAACGTGCCCGACATAACTGGACACGGTCGGCCCCATTGACCTCTATAGGTATAGACGAACTACTCCAGCTGGTGCGCCGCCCGGCAGCCGTTCCCAATTGAAGCGACACCCAGCGCCGCAGCGGAGAGGAAAGGAGTTACCGCGGCAATGCTTTTCCATATGGCGGATGGGCGATTATTTGACAGTATTGGCCTCAACTTTCAGGTGATAATTTTCTGGCCATGTTATTTATCACGGTATCTCTACATCCTCAAACCTTTTCCAATGCGGCTAACTCACGTGGTTTTTTGAGTTACATGCCGACAAAATATCGCCCCTCCGCCATAGGAAAAGATTACAGCGCAAACTCTTGCCCCCTGGACGTCCTCTCCGCTGCGGCCGCTAGCGTCGCCTAGCGGAACGGCTGCCGGGCGGAGTAGTCGTTCATTTTTTTGTACCTATATATGTCATGGTCGGGCCCTTAACATCTCACTACTGACTTGAACGCGACACCGCTGCCACCAGACACCGTCACACCAGGCAGCCTTGCTCGACAGTTCGGACAATTTAATGGCGGAGCACAGGCGACCTAACCGGGCTTGCATGGGTGTCGTTTTCTAAGGCCTGGTAGGGCCAGGGCCCTACCAATAATTTTATATTTTAGCATTAGGCCTATGGCGTTGAATGATAAGAATGACTTTAAAATCTATTTAAGTTAGCATTGGAGCCCTTACCAATCATTTTCAGAAAATTGACGCCGTTCCGGGCTGCCAAGCTGCAGGGAGAGTTATAACCCCAGCCTCTCTCCCGATGAGCTTTACTTAGACGGCAAACTTAAGTGACTTATTGACATACCACGCCTTTTCCGACACGGAATAACCAGCATTTGTAGCAGCAAAGGGCCTCGAACAAAAACATCCTGAAAACTACAGCCCGTGTCCCTGCTCCCACTTGCTCTAGATCCTAGAGAAGGTTTCGTCTCCGAGAGGCCTTCTACACGCTGTCTTCCAGCCCTTTCCGGTTCCCACACGGGATTTCTTCCTAATTGATCCTGCCGTCTTCAACCTACCTGCTTCCTTGAGAGCACTGCTTTGGTTATCCATTTCAAAAGGCCAACAGACTGAACGCAATCTACACAGATTACTCGTCTGCCATTCACGAGCGTTAAAAACCACACCCTTCTGCTGCACAAGCTCCGTCACTCCTTTTGTATTACCGGTGTCGCACATAGCTGGCTGAAATCCTACCTCCATAACCGCACCCAGCGCGTCGTCATCAACGGGAAACACTCCAGCTGGACTCCGTGCGTTCTTGGAGTCCCCGAAGGCAGTATCCTGGTCCTCTGCCTGTTTGCCTGCAGACCGAATTCCCGATTACATCAAGACTCGGTGCATTATGTACGCGGATGATGTGAAGTTGACAATCGCATTTGCTATCAGGATGGACGTCACTTACGCTCCAGGCTGACCTCGACCGCCTCCTCCAGTGGTCAAACCACACTGGAGTTACGGCAAACCCATCCAAATGCCAGAATACATATCCTTTTCCCTTCCGCACCCTCTCCTATTCCCTTCCCCCACCATTCCTCTAAGACGGTCACAAGCTGGACGCTGGCGAGCGGATCGCGACTCGGGTGCTGCTCGGACTCCAAGCTGACGTTTGGACCCACCACATGAACCCACCATGGCAAAAAGCCAATAGAATGCTTGGGCTACTCATACGGAGTAGTTATGCAGATGCCACAGTGCCAGTCAGGTTTTGAGCACAAAGCGGTGATGTTGTGCGTTCAACGCCGCACGTTAGATCCGTACTGCAGTTACGCAGCGTAACTGGGGCTTGAGCCTGCTGCTACTCACCATCTCGGATGGACGACTGCTCAACACGGTTTCCTCATTGTGCTGGCGACTAGAACCCAATCTTCGTGCCCTCCGTGGACTTACGCCTAGTCTACTCCAGCACTTCAATTACTAGGTCCATCAAGTCTCGATGGTCAAGCTGACATCATTGTTCATGCACAACCTACTCCATCACCGCATCGACGGTGACCACCTTCGTCTCACTTTTGGTTCTGAAACGTCACCGGGTAGACGTTGCGACACCCACTGGCCTTGTATTCCATGAAAACGTTCGGCAGGGGTCAATACTGACACGAATGGTATCTAGCTCGATTCTGCGAAACTGTAACCTTTTCCTTCAGCACAGCCCATCCTCTGACTTCTTCCAGTCCCCTGCTCTTTTTCGTCGTGGCGTCATAGACTACGGCAGCACCCTCAGCTCAAACCTTGGCTAAACAAAACAAAATGTTTATTGTGCCGTTCGCTCGCGTCTCCACTGTGAAGATGGGGACGTTTGTTAGACTTGAATCTTAGCGAACGCTTTTATTCTGCAAAATCCTCAGGTGGATTTCTTCGTAGAAGGTTTTGCTATTTTTAAATCATCTGTTTTAGCCTGTGCCGCGAACATGTAGCTGTATGAGTGCGTGTTTTTTTAATTTTATCTACGTGTAGTGCGCATATGTGGATTTGTATGATTATTCATTCTGTATTTTTATCACTTGACTTCGTCTATGAGTGGGCACAGTGCCTGTTGGCGATATGAATGAATAAATGAAAAAATGAAATGTCGCTCCGCGCAAAAGATCAACTTTGTGCTTGTACTTAGCTATGGCGCCTGACTTTCCGAGACTGGCTTACCTCTGCACTAGTAGTCCACGTCTGTGTGCACTGTGCACATATTCACATGCTAAAGACTCAGCAACGACCTTTGACCCAACCATGGGTCACTGGTGGACTGATGATCGGGAACTCAATCGCGCAGTTTGATCGCCCGCCCGCTGCTCGACAGCTGAGCCAAGCGAACAATCGCGTGAAGCAGGCCTGCAGGGGAAGCGTAGAACGAAACCGGCTGGAATATAACGATCTATAGGGACTTCTTGCATTGCAAGATGCATTGCATTCTTTTATCTATTTTGTGTTTATGTATTCACGCGTATCACCAATGGGCAAATCAACCACCAACAGGTGAAGTCTTTAGATAAGAATACAAGCAGAAATGAAAGTAAGAGCCTAACTGAAAGTATTAATAAAAGCGAGAATGAAGTAAAAATACATATATATGCCTATCATGAAACACGGAAAGTCTTATAACAGGGCAACGGCCGGTGATTGTCAAAATATTAGCCGAGTCCGGTTGGAGGCAATACAGTGGCACAACGTTTTTCGTTAAAATAATTCGGGAAACGAGAAGAGCAGACCGACTGCCACTTCGTCACATTTATAAGCCTATTTGTGTCTAATCATTCTGTGATTGTTTTTTTAGTTATATGGATATTGAAATCGGGAGAGGCTCTTTTTTTCAAAGGACACTTTTTGTCAATAACTCTCGACACATGGGAGAAAGGACAAGGTAAACAGGCCGAAAAGTGTTTTTTGGACGTTTTCGAGCACACGTCCCAAATACGTAATATGGCCTACTTGGGTCACTGCACTTGACCATGACCTCAGGTATTTTTTGTTGTTGTTGAAGTAACCTTGTCTACTTTAATATGACTCAAAGCGCCTTGCCAAAAGCTATTTCCGAAAAATAGTTTTGACAAAAATACTCTTTAACCTTTGATGAACTCTGCAGTCAAATTGGCCAGAATTAAAATATGAGGACACCTAAGGCTATCACATTTTATTAATAGCTTTTGATTGTATTATTTCCGTTTGATCCTAGTTATCATAGTTCCCGATATATTTGTGGGTTTCCGAATCGAAGTATCAAAACAGGAAAATCTGACATTTGGGCTATATCTGACATTTGGGCTTTAGTCCGCCCCTGTAGCTCAGTGGGAGAGCGCTGGTCTTATGACCTATCTCAGGTGTGGCAGCCCCTGGGTTCCAGTCCCCGCTTCGGCGCTCGCCTAGTTTGCTCCTGATGGGGATGGTCTGCGGCCGGTGGCAAGCGGTCGGCACTTCAAGGCCCAGGTGAGCGTCAGCGAGCGGCGGGCGGACCCGTGTCCAGGTATGTCGGGCAGTAAAACTTTCGTCCCACTAAATTCTCGCCGGCCAACACAGAAATTGCGCAGAATCGGGTGGTGAGTCAGACCAGCGCAACAAGCCTCTGCTTAGCGCTCGGGTTCTGACCTCGGAAAGCCAGCCATACAAAACATTCGACTAAATTTATAAAAAAAAATCCTTTCTAATTATTTAATCTTTTCGAAAAGTGGAGTTATGTGTTATCGTCGTCACCGTTTTGATGACTTCTGGGTGTGATAACATTCTTTCTTGACCTAGTCGAAAAACTGACAGGAAATAGTTCAATTGTTTGTTTCAATCAATTGTTCAAAACCCTTGTTGTCCGGCCCCCCATGCTTCCAACATGTATTCGGTTTTTACTACAACCCATAGAAGCTGAGTTTGAGGAAGGGAAGGGGTCTAATGTGCGGTGCTGGCGCACCGTGGCCGGTGGGCACAGTGGTGTCAGCAAACGGCACGGTGTTGGTTTAAATAACACTCTTTCATGTTTTATCTAACTTAGTTGGTTCCCATTGCATCAGTCAAACTATGTTTATCCATTTGGAACTTGTGATAGATACAGTACATAATTGTAATTTTAGGTGTTTATTGTTTGGAATGCAGTTGGCACACACGTTTTTATATTATTGCAAACGCAGTGCAAGATGCTACTTTGATGGAGCGACATCAACAGAGTAGCTAGCGACAATTCCGATTAATTATTCAATGAACAACCGCAAAAACAGGTTTATTACTGGCTCTCGCCCAGAAGAGCTCCGGGTGCTCCTACGCCGGCAGCTGTGCCATTACTCGGGAATCGGGCAGGCCGCCACCGGCAGGAAGTCCAGCCTGGGGCTGGCAGCCTGCCTCGTTGGCCTGGTACGACACCGAGTAGTAGTTTGCCGGTCGGTACCGACGAAGCTTGTAGGGAGCCCTGGACCGCTCGATGGATCCCGTCTCGGAGCCAGGCAGAGACTTGCCGGCCTGGTCAGCCTGTAAACACATCAACAATGATAAAACTCAGATGAGGGAACTCAAACCACATCCCGCTACAAGGAGCACATGTATAGACAAAACTGTTGGTAGTTGAGATGCACTAAATTGAAAGCTTGTAGATCATACAAGGCGCAGCCATTTTCAGGGGAGAAATGCGTTTTTTACTCTAGAAATATTTCAAATTTATGTTCGATAAAAGTTTGATAGCGTCATGCACTCCATATTAATGTATATGGCAGATGGCGGCTCTTTAATATATTTAGTGTTTCTTCCATATAACAATAATATTTATTTTCACACTGACATGGCTTTTTCAGATTTTTACGGTTGCACGTTATAATGGTGGGAATTGTGGCCGAGAATGATTACAAGTGAACATAAGTGTCTTAATTTGAAAAGTTTTTATGCTGGGTTTCAACCTACCTACTACGTGATGTTCTAGCCAAAAAAACACGAACCGTTCTCTTGAATGAGCTATTACAAGCAAATTCACGGTATACAACTACGCTTTTTGCAATATGCTTGCAATGCAGCTGATTATCTCACCTTCTGTCGCTTGACGAGCTCGTAAGCGAACTTGGGAGCTGCCTGGTCGTCCGAGTCAAACGAACTGGCTGACAATCTTGACCAGGTAAGGCTTGTCCTGCAGGGGCGGCGGCGGCCGCCGGCCACGACGGGGCGAACCAGCATATCTGTGGATGTGACAGCACGAGTAAAATGATAGGCTATATTTCATGCCGGCTTCGCCTATCGCCATATTTTTTATATTGCTTAGCTTTTGTTCTAATCACACGTAAAAGTAAAAGACCCTACTCTAGTTAACAGTTGTTTAATATATATATTTACTGCCTATACAATACTAAAATAAATCACCAGAGCACACCAAACGAGTGTGTGAATTTTGCTGGGCCCCCCCCCACACAGCAGCCGCCTGCTGGTAACTACCCTGATCTGGTCTGGCACCCACTTACTAGCTTTCATGGCTGGGAATGAGCTAGAGTTCTTGAGAGGTGGTCACGGATCTGAGTGTGTCAGCAAACTGGTGCCTCTTTCCCAGGCCTACGCTCCTTTTTATACACAGAGATCGAATTGACCTTGTTACCATTGCGCCATTCAAGGTCGCCCAATACAAACTGGTACCTCTACCCTGCGAAGCTGGAGAGGAAGCCTTGCGGAAACTGTAACGTAATCTGAGAAAAGGGAAGATAAACAAAATACCTGCCCTGTGTTGCTATTGAATGCCCATTACCCCACTAATTACAGGGAGGAATGGGAATGAACCTTATCCTGCGGTCGGCAGAAATTATGTTAACCCCGTTGCCCCACAGTAGGATAAGATCTTGCCCTTCCTTGAACTTTTTCATATAACTTAAAAAAACAATCATAGATATCGACGTAAAGCGTGCGAAAGTTATGCTAATTAAATGCAACTTCTAAAAAATTTGCCAATGAAATTAATGTAGCTTGTTGTGAGAATAAAGACGTTTTAATCGTCTGGCATGTCATTCCATTTTTTGCGTGGGAAAAACGAAACTTTTTCACAAAATCAATTTTCTGTCATATTAAAAAAAACAGAATACATGTAAAAAGTATAAAGAGATTACCCAAGGCAAAATATTCAAAGCAATATCTTTATTTTTTTGTCTGACTTATTGGTTCCCCTAGGTATAAGTAACTCATGACGTCATTTTGTATTGTTCCGTGCCTAGAAATGTGCCTTTTTTATTAAGACTAGTTAATTTTCATATGTTGACCTTACACGACCTAACATTGACCTTAAATGCTTTAAAGTTGTGAAACCGGCTGCTATTGACGAATTATACGTGTAAAATGACCCATAACACATGTGTTTCATGACTTTTGTAGACATCTGACAAGAGTGACCTTTTGTAACCTGGTCTTGACGTTGACCTTTGCTTACAATTCCAATTTTACTTAATGCATGGAGATGCATTGTACCATTGAGAGTGCTTTGTTTGATAATCGTTTCAATTTGAAGCTTTAGATGGAAAGTATGACCAGAAAACTAAAAAACGTCAATTTTGACCATTTACCTGATCTTAACCTGACATGTAACTTTATTTTGACAATGTTTCATATGATTTAGATGCAAATCATTGAGAGCCTTTGACTGCCACCTTGAAAGTCTCGCTGCAGTTATTGGTTTCGGAGGATAACGATGTGCGGAGGGGGGGGGGGCAGAATTTGACCCCCACGTGACCTTGAGGTAAAGGAGCAACATGCAGGGGCCGTGTAATGAAGGTATACATTTTAATGCAGCTCGACGAGGCAGACATAATGATGTTCAGTTAACCTTTTTAACTTTTACTTGCAAAGTTATTATCAAATACGTGATGGTGGCCATTATTTTTCCAAATTCAAAAATATAACTAAAATATTTTGAAAAAAATGTCAATACTTTTGCTATTGGAAGCCTTATACATTGAAGTCCCAATGCTGGCAGGGAAACCATCAGAATTGTTAAGTGGCCCACCCATTAAACAAAACGCCGATTTTTCTTAAAATCGCGTTGTAAAATTCAGAAAGTTATAATTAAGAAAATGTTATATCATATTAATATATAGCTTATGATGACTCTTATGATATATAGGTTTATATGACTCCAATAATATTTATATGTGAGATATCACCCGCTGAAAATTATAGGTTTGAGTAAAATCGAATAATGCCTGAGGCTATAACTCAAAAACCATTTGACGGATAAGGCTGAAAATCTTTACAGCGTGAATCTACAGCCAAGATAACCCTAAACACGAAGTTTAATCGAAATATGAGATATATGGTGTTATGGGTTGGTCGATCTGTCATGGAATGCTCCAGCTGTCATAGACTTAGAGAAGTTCTGGGTTTTCGTATGGAAGTCATTATACGGAAAAATATGTTTTTAATCAAATCTTGTGACCTCAATATTACAAGAGAAATAAAATGTCTGAAATAGTTTCAAAATTAGTTTTGACGAGCTTTCGAAAAGTATTTTTAGTTTTCGCTACTTTCCAGAGGAGCCGAATCAGAGTTGGCGTCTAACGCCCCCCCCCCGCCCCGCATGACACGGCGAAAGTCGCGCTGAGCCCCGGCACAGCGCAGGCTTATAGAAAGTCCAAGCTTATAATAATTGTGATTTCCATTGTGTCTGTCAATATGTATTTTTCTATGATCTTGTTATATATATATTATATACTAAATATATAGCATAGATTGTCATGGGTGCCTAAACCCCAAGCCCAGCCGAGCCGAAGCCCACGAACACCAGGCCCAGACCCAGACCAGACCCATTCAAATTCATAATACTGAGGTCCATGTCCGGTCCGGAACATTCGTTTTCAAGGGAAATAATCATATTTTCCCCTTAAAATGAAGTTTTCACTTGAAATCGACAGACAGACCAAAATATAATCTAAATTCCTCACATTTTACAGACAAACTTTCCTTTAAAAAATATTACTTTTCAAGGTTGGTAAGCGATCCACGTTAAAACGACCGGTACTTGCAAGGTGCTTGCAAGTATTTTTGGTCATCATTGAGCCGCGGACGTTTCCCGTATTTTGTTGTTTCGTAATTGGATATAAAATATATTTTGCGTTCTGCTTGTTGTGATAAAATGCCTTTGGATCCTCTATATAGAACAGCTATTCAATGAACACGTAACCAAATTAGCAGTTATATGTGCGACTAATATGGTGGCCTTTTAGTGGCTGTGACGCCTCAATTTGTAAAATTTGCTTCATTGATTTGCTAGATTAGGAGTTTTTATAGTCTCGTTACTGATTGTATTCAAGGTCTTGCCTTATATTANACATGTGTTACAACTCCTAAAGACCGTAATCTTCAGCTTGACCTCGTGACCTCGAATGACCTTGACCTGACCCAAGGTCAAAATTAGATTATAATGGTAGTTAGAAGTGTCAGATGCACGAATCATACCGATTTGCCAACTTATTATGCGATTAATATCGCATTTTTGCGCGACAATGCCGACCACCGGACATTAATGGCACAGTCAAACATTTTTGTATTTGACGTGACCTGTGACGTCATCAGTGACCCCGAGGATAACAATATGAGGTTTCCCTCGACAAATTTGATAAGGCTAACGAATACCGTTCAAATTTTTCAGATCGGTCAAGTAGTTTCGGAGATCAGAGGGGGGCTGTAAATAGCCCCCCCCCCCCCCCCCCCAGTAAGTCGCGTTACAGAATATACCCCAGTAACTCGCGGGTTAAATTGTTTAATTATTGGTAGGGCTCTGGCCCTACCAGGCCTATAGAAAACGACACCCATGGGCAAGGGCATGACCCACGTGCTCCCCCCCCCTTGGCTACGCCCCAGGACCCAGGGATGTAGTGTACAGTGTAGAGCAAATGTTCTGTCCATTTCATCGACTCCACCTCTGCCTGTCTCTGAAAGCGCATTGAAACAGCATATTAATGATGACCTGATTAGGTCATCACTAACTTCATAAACTTCATTATCATTAACTTCAAACTTTGACCTCAGGTCAAGGTCATTTGGTGTCCCAAGTAGGTCATCCTGCATATGGATCAACATGACTCAACGAGAAAAACACAATGGTGTCATTTGCACGTCTCTCTTTATTGTATCAATAGTTATTGGCAAAAGGTGCTGGTGACCTGATATGACCTCAGCTGACCTTACAGAAGTAACTGAGCAGTAATTCCACCTGGGTCATCAGTAATGAGATAAAATACATAGCATGATTCTGAAAGAATAAGCTGGATCCAATGCATGTTCTCTGAAAAGGAAGCATTTGTACATTTTTCTTGAAACGTGACTTTGATGACCTAATATTGCCATGAGACAAATAACTCTGAAGTTAATTTGAATGACCTTGTAAAGAGCTTTTGAACGCTGTTTTCCGCATATTGCTAGTCTTTTAACCTTTTGAGTTAGAGGGTGAGCCCAATGGGATTGAACACGCTGATCATGGCGGCTAGCATATGTCGTATGCACCTGACGGCACAACCAATCAGGCCTTGAGACTCTGTTTTTGGCCGGAATGGCCTATATTGTTATTGGGCCTTGAATTCAACCTGGCAGCATGACACATGACAATATTACACACAAAACACTCAGATGGGCAGCCAGACCGTCAGCAAGGGGAGTCATACCAACAATTGTCCCAAAGCATTTGAAAAGTTACAAAACGTAAAGGGACACTGCCACCTTCCCAAAAGTTCTCAAATGTACGCCGCTTGCAGTGCAGTGACAAACTCAAAGCAGAACTAGGATGGAACTCCCTATCAGAACGCAGGAAGCAGCACAAACTAAGCTTATACCACCACACTTACTACAACCCGAAAATTCCTAATATATTCTACGACGATCCTACCGTTAAAAGAAATTAAACACAACAACAAGAACTTGAGAAATGCGTCAACTTATGACGGAACCAACCAAATCGTACATACCAAATATCACAACTCGTACATTCAAGCAACAACACGTCTCTGGAACCACCTAAACAATGACACCAGACAAATAATCTCGTCAAAAACTTTCAAAAGGAAAGTAGCGAAAACATTAACCCCAGACAAACCACCCTTATATTACTCCCTTGGGTCCAAAACTGG